>VXBT01005713.1:175589-418199 GCA_013400235.1 Oriolus oriolus | reverse complement strand
AAAAAAAAATGTTTCTTAATTGTCTTTCACTTAAAATCAGAAGCAGGAGTAGCAGGCTTTGACTTTTCTCTTTGTTGCAGATCTGGCAGAGTACTGATGACAGCAAAGGGAAGGCACCCAGGAATAATACTGGGTAGAAATCTTGAATCATATCATGTCTACGCTGTCAGGCAATTTTATTGTTATGAATGGAGGCCAGTGAGGGGAAATCAGAAGCAAGGAGCCAGATAAACAGTTTGTTTGCACCAGGGTGTCCATGGAGTTGAAATCTGGGCACTGCACTGGAGTAATTATCACAGAAGAGACCTGTTTTATTTTTACTTTCTGCAGGGTGGGACAGTAAGTTTTCTCCATGCATGATTTTCAGAGCTGCTAGCTGAGTCACTGGGATTTGGTGCAGTGCCGAAGATCCTGGCTTTGATTAGTTCTTCTTTAATTCTGAATCCCAGTACTTGAGCTATTCTGATATATTTTATTTGTTAATAGCTCCTATCTATTAAGTGTCTGCTGTTTTATCCAATACAACAATTTAAAACTTTTAGTGTAAAAAAGTAATTGTTATTCTGAGCAACAGTGATGCCAAAATAGTTTTCTTTGTAATTCTGACTCACTATAGCCTGATTCAGATGGAAAACTTTGCTGCACTTTATCACAGTCAAGATTTAAGCAAATCTTTAAGTACGTTTACCAGCATTACATGCTTAATATCAATTTTGACCATGTCTTTTCACTGCAATATATCCTGAATATCTGTAATCAATGATCACTTTTTTTCCCTGAATTCCTGTGCTAAATCCAGGTTAACCTTTTGTGGGTGATCACATGCAAAAAGATCTTCTGATCTGATCCTGATCTTATGTGTGACAGAGCAGAGACACTGGAATAAGCAAACAGGAGTCCTCTAGGCTCTAGTGTGTTCTGGATGCAACTACGCAGCTTAGATACACTTATATTTAGAAAGGGTTTGTGTCCAAGCTTAGATGATTGGTGCTCTCCCAGGCTTAGGTGAAACAGGCAGGTTTCATCATGAGCTGAGGAAATAGTGTCAAGTGTCAAAACTCTCACTCTCATGGGAAAAATAGTCAGGTAAGTTAAAATTTGTCTAACAAAATTCAAAAAATTATTTTATATTTTAAATAAATTATTATAGGATATAATAACAACAGGTTCAAAATTAAAAAGGAAAATAATTTTCCTCTTAAAATTTATTTTGAAATTGAGTGATATATTTTATAAAATTTCTCTATTGCTCACACACAGAAGGACAGTAATATTGACTCACATTAGAAAATGATTTAAAGAAAATTTTCAATGAATATTCTAACAGAACACTGCTCTGTAAAAATTTTCAAAACCTAAAGCAGACATGTGGAGCATAAAACATTCAGAATATTTTTTTCTTATCCTGAGAGGAACATCCAAAGCAAATTTTAATCCATATGCAAAGCTTTTTGCATCAGCTCAGTCATAAAATAGTTCATAAGCACTATACCAATATTCCTTTGACTCTCAAAAGAGAGGAAATCAGAGAGGATCCTACCCCAAAAGAGCTTGAAATGTTTGCAAATGTCCATGACAGATATTGCACTCTCTTGGTAGTTACTGTCAGAACCACCAATAAATGGGACCACAGCAAAACCTCTACAAAGAGATGGAAGCAAAATATAGTTTTAGAAACATCTTCAGGCAAATTTGTAAATCTCTATTTCTTAACATCTGAGATGAAGGTGGACCAAATGGAAAACATTTTGTTATCTCCTCATAAAAATGCATGTTAGCAGTAGAAGGTAACAGAATCATGGACCTTAAAATGGCAGTATCAAGCCATGCCAAAAATAACAAATTTCTTTATCTGAAACAATCAGAAAATGTACTTGGTGAAGAGAATGGGATATACGTGCAAGAACACTTTTCATGTTTCATCACCTCTAAATGAAGATAATGACCTTTGGGAAGTCTGTTGATAATAAATCTGGAATGGATGAATGTGTGTGGAAAAGCAAGGGAGAAAATAGTTGTAGACACCAGGAGTAGATTCAACCAATTTTGTACATCTCTTTCAAAAATGCTGGTTTTATGGTCCAGTGGCAGCTGACTTCTCGAATGAAGCTCACACAACTGTCCCTTGCAAAATTATTCCTGAAATTTGGTTGGTAACATAGCACTCATAGGCACTGTTTACCCACATGGAAGCTAGCGATGCTCAGAGCTTGCAGAAATTATTAGACAGTAGTTAAAAAAGAATCAGCAAAAGCATCAGTGACACCATTGCAAGAACTGTTTTTACCTTTTAGAGTAAGATCTGATTGAAAATAATTCCACTGATCAAAGTTCAAACAATAAACATCAAGAATTAAGCCTTGCTGCAACTTGGAGAACCGTTTTAGAAAAAACAGAGTTGGAGGAAAAAAGTTTTTCTAAACCAAACAATTATGTAAAGCTCTATTCAGTCTTATACAGGATAAAAGATTACAGGGATGATTATATACAAACAGCTATACTGCCTTACAACAATTTTTACATAACTGTTTTTAGTACGAGTTTAAGTTTTTAGAAAAGAAAATAAGTTATTAAGAAGAAATAAGTTGCAAATGTATTTCATACCATGGCTTTCTTAAAAAAATAAAATTAAAAAAGTTCTTACTGGAGAGGCTACTGCATTTCAATTGTGGGCAAAATGTTCCCTGTATGTAATACTCAACTTATACTAAGTTTTGGGAGATTTAAGTATTATTTGATCAGTTCTTGAAGATGAGCACTGGAAGAAGAGGGGCATATCTTGAAATATTATTTTCTATTCTTATCAAGCTACACTGTTTGAAACTGTTTGTCCAGCCCAGTGGACTTGTAAAACAAGTCTGGGAGAGACATAGTAAATTCCACTATAACTATATTTTAGAAATAAACATGTCAAAAGGAATGTGCCTGTTCCTTGTGGCATAGAAATGCTGCTTGCTTTTTAATATATGAAATCTCCTGCTCTGGCAGTTTCTGAAAAAGCTTCTTAGTCCAGACTCACTTTGATGCAGCAGCTTTTAGATCCTAAGCTTACAATACAAAATATAGGCAGCTTTAAGGAAAAGTGTGTTATTTATGAACTGCAAGTAACAGTTCAATATTTCAGGTCCATTAGTCATTTACTCATATCTGCTCTAGGTGCATCCAAGGCAGATTTATGAATACAGTTCATAACAAACAGTAGTCACTTTCCACTTCCTAAATCTGCTTAACATTTGCAAAAGTTGAAAAAATGCAAGTATATGCTCTGAGAGGCTTGGAATCTTTCTGTCTTTTACATAAATGTCACAATTGCTAAAATGCATTTTAAAAGAAAATATCTGTAACAGGGAGCATTACCAGATACTTTAATTTGAAAAAAATCTGAAGGCTTTTAATTATGGAAAAAAATGGTGGAAGAGAAGTGGGGACTTTATTATTTATTTCTGGTTTCTATTTGTTACAGCAAACGTTTCTAGGGTGGCGTAAATTTATTGGCTTTCTTAGACCTTCTTGTGGTTCTTACTGAATAAGGAAGAATCTCAGAATCCAATTTGCTTGCATTGTATTATTTTCACTTTCAACCATTCGGCATTTTTCAGAAGTTCGAGAATATCAGCCTGTAATTAGTGCAATGATAGTGATTAAAGGCAGTAACAATTAGTAAGGGTGATTTATGGCCACTCAAGCGGTTAAAATGATCAATGGGTCTCCAATCTGGACGCTGTGTTTTAGTAGTTGATGCGGAATTCCAAATGTCTGGGTGTAGAATATAAAAGCAGCAAGATAACATGGCTGGAAGGTATTACTAAAGCTGACATCATGTCTCTTACAGCCAGACGTGTAGAGCAGCGCTGTATCATACATGCCAGATTTGAACAGCCTTTGGGAAGGTGCTGGCGTTCCACACTTGAAAGGAAAAATATCCTGTTAATCATGGAATAATATTTCATGGGAAGAAAAAAAGATCCAGTACTATGGTTTTATCAGACTCCTCCAATTCTTGCCAGTGCCAGCAAACAATGGTTCCTAGTAGCAGGAAATCACAGTCAGTTCCTGAGAATTCCCATCCTACTAGATTGCAGATACAAGAGAAGATATATCTCAAATTTCGTTAGGTTTTAAAATATATAAAACAAAAAACCTACCACCTGAAGAAGAAGCTCTGCAGGCTTCTAAAATGCTTGTTGTTGCAAAGGCTTCCTAATATCTCTATCTTCTTCTTCCCAGGGTCTGGGGGAATTGGTACTCAGCTCAGAAGGAAGTTAGAGCATGTTTTAAGCTTTATCAAACAGCTATGACAGCTTCTGCTATATGAGAAATCTCATAAATGCCTTCTTGGACTGTGATATGGAGGGAAAGCCACTCTGGGCTCTGTTTCATGTCCTGTGTAGCACTGACCTATGTATCAATTAACCAGGAAAGGAAAAAGACTGAAGGGAAGCAGAGAAATTCTAGACTTGGGTTACAATTCACATAATCTGATGATCTGGGTTACAAAGAAAGTTCAGAGTCACTAAAAATCTTAAAATGTTTGTGATAATACAGAACCGGGAGAATCATCAGGACCTCTACACTGATTTGTTAAGCTTGCTTCATGATTCTTTTATAAGCAAATGTCACATATGTATATTAAAATAGTTTATTTATGTGCCAATTCTTATGAATTTTCCCATTGAAAATTGTGAGTAGAACCAAGAGAACCTGTTATGCAGTAACCAAAGCAGCATTTGATAGTTAACTTTGAAATAAAGCTAACACAGTATACAAATAACTTATAAATAAAAACTTGATGTTACAAATCCACATTAATTTCGCTACTGCCAATCTATCTTAATTTCTGAAAAACTGCAGACCAAGACTGTATTGGTACAAGTGTTGTTTTCATTGATTAATAACTCAGAAAATCAGAAATGCACTATTTCAGCTGCCAATCTACTAGGACTAGTTGTAAAGAGAAGACCACTGGAGGAAGATGGTTTTTTAATGAGTTGTTAAGGTTAATATGATAAAAATAGATATTGTGTTTTTTAAGGAACTCCTGGAAATGTGCCACAATTCAGTACAACTCCTAGGCAGAATAAAGACACAAAACAGCTTACAAAAATAACTGTGGACAAAGGACTAACCTAAATGACATTATGGTCTAATGGCTATTGCATAGTTTCCTATGTGCTGCTGATCCATAATTTTATTTCATTTCATTTCATTCACTTATAAAGACCACTAAGCCAGGAAAAAAGTCTAGGAAAAAGGGACCTTCCAGTATTTCTTCTCTTACTTTGTCACTGAATAGTTCATGCTACAGTTTCTTCCCCCATGTCACCACTATTGATTACAGTGTGCTGCCTTGTATTGCAAAATTTAGGATCAGAGTGAATCTAAAAAAAAAAAAAAATGAGTTTACTTAAGTTTTCGATATGTTTTCAAAAGCACTCAGTTGAGCGCAGTAACCTTCTACTAGCAGCAAGGTACTTCTGAAGGGCTTATTGATGGGGCTGGGTTTGATTTAAACCCACTGCTTATGGGTAAATTATAAGAATGGCTTCCCATGATTTTTACGGTGGTTACCTGGAAGCCCTGGGAAGTAGTGATTAGTAAACACAAAACTAGCTTGGACTGATGAACTGCACAATGAAGCCTTTTCTGTAATGCTTTCATTGCATCTCTTTATTTGGTTTGCTTTCAAATCAGTGTGCAGAAATTCAGTGTATACTAACAACCAACAAATTGCCAAATCAGCAGTGGACTGATAAAATGAAAAGAAGCCAGCAGGTAAGGCAAAGAGATGTGTGCTTTAGGAGGGCTCTTTAAAGCTATGACTACATTTTTTGCAAAGTTGCTTACCAGGAGAAGTATTTTACTGTACCTCTGTTCTTCCTCCCTTGCAATCACCAGCTGGCTCACAGCTGGGGGATGCGCTGCGGTGAAAAAGGTTTTGAGCGACGTTGGATGAAAACATGTGCCAGCTTCATCGTAAAAGCTTATGTTAACCAACAGCCTCTCTGCTCTTTTAACAGAAGTGTATGTTGTATGCCTCCTGTCTGGGAGCTGACAAGCAGCTCCTGATTGCCAGGCATCTGTCACTGGCAAGAATGGACAGTGAAAACCCACTATCCAGCTCGGGGTTTAAAGATGGTCGGCTCCTGCATTTATGGAGAACAGCTCTGCTTCCAATAAAAAATGATTCAGAAAAATTTGCTATCTCAGATCTCTTCTTCTGAGGACAGGCTGGCTGCTTTGAAAGGGAAATGTCTCCAAGAGTGATATGACTCTCACAGTGGCTGTGAGGACTTGAATGCAAGACTTATGCTTAAATATATACACTGAAAATAGAGGCTAGGCTTGCAATACAGAGAAAGTACAAGGCAAATATATTTTCCCTTCTGGAAGAACAGTCAAGCAGAGATGCTGGGGGTGGGGCTGTGGCTCAGTGAAGAGGAAGTCAGCAAAGGTGGGGGGTGCCTTGGCAGGATCTGCCACATTTGCTCACCCTGTTCTGTGTACCTTGAGCTGGGGCCAGAAACAAAGACTGCTGTGTGGTCAGCAGACCGCTGGACCAAACACTTGTTTACTGCAGAAACAAGCCTCAAGGCATGCTGATCGAGGCAACATGGACATAAAAGTTACTTTTTGCCTATGTAGACACTTTTGGGCAAAATTCTGTGCAGTTTCTAATAAAGTGGCAAGCCATAAGGCAAAAATAAGGCTGCTGAAGAGTTATATGAACTGTGAGAGTAACTCATCATTCTTGCCAGTTGGATAACCAGAAATCAATGAAACCCCTTTGGCTGCCTTTGCTGCACATCAGCAAGGCCAGCAAGATCTCATCTCCACTGCCTTTGGAATGGCCAAAATATGGAGTTGCTTAGTGCCACCTGGATCTGCCATTGAACCTCCGTAGTCTCTGACTACCTCAGTCAGGACTATAAATAAAGCTTTGCATGGAAGAATTGACCTGAAATCCTCTCTGCTGCTGTGTGACAACACAGCAATTCACATATGTGAGAAAGCAGTCTGTGTTATTCTGTCCTATGTCTATGTTCACTCACAGAAAGTATTTATTAATTTGCCATAAACTGAGCAATGGTAAGGTTTAAGAGTGTGAAGAAAAAAAATAAATAAAATCATTTATGTTTTAATTTACTATCTGAGGAAATTCCAAAGTTATGACAAATGGTTTCCAAACAAATACTTGGGGGAATGAGTATTACATTTTATAAAGCAACTGCATTACATGCCATAGGTCATGTCCAGGAGGGGACATTGTGAATGCATCATCAGGTAAGATTGGAATTAGTTATTAATAGCAGTATTATTAATTATAAGTAGCAATTATGTTTGAAGCTAAGATGAGTAAAGATCACGTCAAAAATCAAGCTATATCTCCTAGAGCAAGACAGACTGCTGCTTTTTTATTTCTGTTTGATGATCAGTGATAAACAGAACCCACCACGTTATCAGAGGTAAAGAGGAGGCACTAAAGGTTCTGGAGGAAGCAGAAAGAACAGCTTTGTCACACTGACAAATACATAACTCCAACCTGCTTAAGAGATTTAGACCCTCAGCAGATATAAATGAGGGTGATCATACCAGCATCATTGACTTTCAGTTGAACTTGATCTTCATAACACATAGCATTTCTATTTCCATACATTCAGACAAAAGTTAACTCACACTGGGGGAAAATATAATAATACAAGATTGTGCTATGAAATGCAAATTTCTGGACTTATGGTATCTTCATTCTCAAAAAAACCAAAAATCAGTCTCAAGAATGTGTCACCAGTAGGAGTTATATAGCAGTGCAGGAATTCTGGAACAGCATGAAATTATTAATCAAAAAAATTCTGAATGCTAAAGCACAATACTTACATTTCCCTGGTCTTGTAAACAAAAACCCTGATTGCCTGTGTAGTGTTCTATAAAAAGAGAAATAAATAAATGAAAACCCACATGCTGGCAAGCTGAATGAGCTATTACCAGAAGATGGCAGTGATGTCTTTTTGCAACTGTAGTCACCATGCCATTTACAAGAATAACCTAATTGCTGTACAGTTATATCATAGTAAAAAAGGGACATTGGTATAGTGAAAACAATTACCTCCTGGTATCTTTATTGGTCAATCTAATGTAGTACAATTTTTCAGTAATTTTCAGTTCAGTTTTCTTTTATGTTTAGACTATGGTTGTTTTGGAAATCAGCCAAACTCTAACAACATGTATAATGTTTTAGTTGCAGCATTAACAACAGTTTGACACACCTAAAGTTCAATTATTATTAGAAGAATCTCATTGGAGGCCATTTTCCCATCACTCGCTAGATCTAGGCAACCTTTATGTGCTTTAGCTTTTTGCTGATTTAAAGATTCTATGAAACAACAGCAGAAAATGTAGCAAGGGCAAATTTATTATAAATAAAAACATTTATTTTATTGTATCCACCTCATAGCTTTATGTTTAAGTCCCCAGATGCTATACCAGTGTGTTACATTTGAGGAATTCACTAATCTTAGCAGAATGATCCTATGCTTGCAAAATGCCTTTAATTTCATGTAACAATGAGAGCCTGACAGTCATTCTCTATCCTGCATGATGCAAGGAGTTCTATAAAGAGAAAATCAGGGTTTCTGCTTTTAATTTCATAGGTCACAGAATTATACCATCCCAAACTAGACAAATGAGTGATTTGTGGAAGGTATGTGATGCCTTTTGCCATAAAGCCTGTCACCCCTACACGTTTTATTGTCTCATCAAAAATGAGTGTGTCTGCTGCTGCCAGTGCTGCCGTGATCCAAAGCTGTTCAGATCAAAGGTGATGCTGCTTATCAAGAATTCAGCAATAACAATATCATCTGGCCATTTAATTTTTTTAGAAAAATAAAGGCTTTTTTTTTTTTAATTGTACCATGAACTTAAACACTGTTATTGGCAATAATACTGCCTTACATGTTTTTTTTCTTTGCCAGTTACAGATTCCCTAAGCTCCTTACTGCTATGTAAATGTGAAAAACTCAAACCTTAGCAATGGATTGGAACCACTGATTCTCCTAAAGTCCCCTAAGCAAACTGAACACTGAGCTGCCATGTCAAGCCTGTTAAGTCATTTGAAGGAATTTGGGAAGTCAGCACACTGGGGTAATTTCCTGGCAATTCATCTATAATGTCTACTGCCTGTTCCAATTTCTGACACATAGATATATTATACTCAACTGTGACCAGCCTGCATAAACCGTAAACTCTCTTGAAAATATACAATGTGAAGAAGTAGGCTTTCTTAGCACTTTTAGAAAGGTAGATAAATCATATTGAACTTGAAGTGATAGATGACCAGCTCTTGAATGGCTGAATACCTGTGTATATTTTTGTCTAAGAACTGAATGTAAAATATGTCAATAATGTAACCAGATTAATATTTAAAATGATTTTAGAGTGCTTGCCAAATGCCTAAGCACCTGAAGCAATCTTGAGCACATGACTCAGTTTCATGTTTACCTTATACAAGCTTCTCCCATTTATTTATAGAAAATTATTTAAATTCTTTCTAAAGTGTGTTTGATTTTACTTGAATTTGTAGCTCACTTGTGGATGTCCCATTCTTGTAAGTGTTCAAGGCCAGGTTGGATGGGGTTTTGAACAACCTGGTCTAGTGAAAGGTGTCCCTTCCTGCCCATGGCATGGAACAAGATGATCTTTAAGGTCCCTTCCAATGCAAAAAAATCTTTGAATCTGTGGTTCTATAAATTTAGCAGGCTACTGGTGCATATTTTAAATTATGCCACTTTATGGAAAGGACAGATATGTCACTGGAAGTTTGGTGGGGTTTTATAATAAGAAGGAATGGGAAGGTTTTAAAAGATCACGGGCATTTAATGCAGAGATGTAGGTCAGCTGAAATTTAAAGTTCATGGAGTGCTCTGAAGGCTTTTGAATACATCCCAGTAGGAAATCTGTGAGTAGGACTTCAGGTCCTTGCCATGTGGAAATACTTTTTTCTTATCAAGTTGTAATTCAGAACTCCAGAACCCTCATATCTTTTTTGTTTCATTATTGTCTGAAGATACGAAGTTCTGGTAGGCTCTTCATCACCAAATGACAGGCATAACTCTTGCCCAAGGAAATGTATAATTATTTTATAGGTTTTGATACACTACATTGTGAATTTAAGAAAAATCATTGTGGATATTCTATTTTTAAAGGTGAACAGAGTAGCAAGCTCCTTTTAGAAAGCTAAATATGTCCACTGTATTTGAAAAACAAAGAATTTCCTTTAAAAATATATTAATCTATTACAGTCTTTCTCAGACTATTGAAACTAATATTGTTCACCATAACTAGGGTTTTTTTCGGGTCCCACTTCAAGCTCTTCTTTTTCTTCCATCATGGTAAAATGTTGAATGAAACTACACAGATTGCCATCACACAGCCCAAAGTCTGGTGATGAAATCTAAAGAACTGTTTCCTTTTTATGCTCTCACTCCTTTACGTTTCCAACTATTTACAAACTTCAGACTATTTCAGTTCCTGGATAGAAAAGATATTTTCTAGTTTTTGTAGGGTTTTTTGTTTGTTTGTTTCTGTTTTTGTTTTTGTTTTGTTTTTCTATGGAAAAAGTAAGAAAAAAATCAGTATTCTACTGAAAACAAACATTTATTTATATCTCTTCTCCACTGAGATAACCAGAACACCTCATTCTGGATAATGGTTTTAGCTGTAAATTCTTATCTTTTTTATAAGCTTATACTCATCCTAATCTCTTTGCAATTGTCAGTGATGTCTTATTGAAAGAAGAAAACTTAAATATTTTGGTGGCTATGTATAAACTAAAATCAGATCAAAATACTCTCAGGTTAGGATTATTTATACCGGTTTCTACTGTGACTTTGGCTATTAAAACAATCAAATGCAAAGTTCACTCTCTAATGACTGAAGAATTGGATTGTGCAGCAAATAAAAAATTGGCAGAGCAAAACATCTGAGCTGCAGGCTATAAAGGAAAAAGGAACATAGAAAAGGTCTCTGTTAAAAAGAAAAGCAGTGACTGAAGAATCATTTCTACATTCTGGGGACCTCTTGAAAAACAGTGACCCTGGTAACTGGGCAGACAAAGAACACATTATTAGTGAACATTAACTTCAGGACTGCAACCAAGGGACAGATATTAGAAAATGAATAAAGCACTAAAAATCTCTTTCTATCTCAAAACTGTGGAAATATAATGGCAAATTAATTAAGAGGAACCATACAATCACGTACTACAATCTTGTCAATTCACAAACTAAGAAAGGTTGTATGGGGTCAACATTTGGATGCAAACCCCTCTTAGAAGCAACCAGATCAAAAAAGTCCAAGCTTCTTAGACTAAAGGCCAAACCCATCATTCAATGGTATCAAAGGGCTAATATCCTCTTTTTGGGCAGATTCCATTATGTTTTCTTTAGGTAGCTTAAATTCAGAGCAGAGAGCTGAAAGCCTAAGTCAAGTTTTCTGGTGGAAATTAATGTGCACTGTGGGAAAAGAATTACTTCTTATAGTAAGAAAAGGTGTAAAGAAAAAATAACAGCCAAAAGCTGAAAATGAGAAATTCTCAATGGTGACTGAATGTTTCAAAAATCTACTGCAGGGCCTCAAAAGGTGGGACAAGCTTTTCAATGTGTGACTGGTTTACATTTAAAAAATAGCTTAAAAGTACAAATAATTATAAAATTTAGATTTTGAAAGAAATAATTCGACAGGCTAGAGCTATGATGAGTTATGTTTGGGTAGAATTTCTCTCACTTAAATTAACCTCTAAAAGATTTGAACTTGGGACTAGAAAGAAACACTTCCATAGGGAGAATTTATTAGCATTTTTAGACACTCTCTGTAGCCCTGCCTTCCAGATGTTCCTGTTCCTCCACAGAGTTTTGAAGAAGCTTGAGATGTTTTGATGATTAATGTGGAAATGTAACCCGTCCTCATTATCTCTATTTTCCTTTCACTCTCTGAAAATATGAATGATCACAGGATCATCTCACAGGAGCTCTGAGTTCAATAGGGAAGCTGTAGGTGGTTCATGATCCAAACACCACTAAGACCCATGGAGATGTATTTACTGAGGTGGTTTTCTCAGTTCAGTACAGCACATCGCTTTGTCAGGACGACAGCATGAGTAAGACTGGGCAAATGTATCTGCTACAATAGGAACCTGGAAGGAACTTTAGAATAGCAAAACTTAATCATGTTTTTCATATTCATATTTTAACACAGTCCAGAAAGTCAGACTACATGCACAAAATGCCTCAAATGTCTCTTTCTAAAGCAGCCATCAATCTGTCATTATAACTTTCATTTGGGAGAAATCTTTTGTGTGGTATCTTTCACTACCACAGTAGCGACAGAAATGCTGCAGTCACTACAATGATTTAAAAAAGCAAGGCTTGTAACATGTCAGTTGGCTTCCTAAAAGGCATTACTTCTTTCTGCAAACCTTGTTTTAGTTATACCTTTTGACTTGGAAAACACTGACCATGGCATGGAGAATAATAGTAAAGGCAGGGTATTTTTGACTGAGTCCACTGCTTAGTTTAATGAGGAAGACTGTCATTGTCTGAATTGTTACAAATCACTTTGACAGTTAACGAAAAAATGGAGGAAAAATTCCCTTGGTGCCTCTTCAGTTCCCTCTCTGATGTTTTTTAACCGGAGTTACAATAGTATCCCGTTTCCCTGACCTGTATAAGGAATGTGGGCTCAGTTACTTTTTCGTTTTAAAAGTCAGAGATTCCAGCTGGTAACAGCAGCTTTTCTTTCTGCCCTTTGAAGCAGAGATAACAGATGATATTAGATTTACAAAAAGCCTAGCAACATTTATTAAATTTTAGAAGCCTTCCTTCTAAACACACAATATCCTTTAAAAACTTGATCTAACGGGGATTATGAAAGATAGAGTGCAGTAAGAGAAGAGAAGCTGCTGCCTGGTGTAGTTCAGAAGCAATAGAAAGCACATTACAGAGTATTTTCTTCTTGAAGTGATTTTCATTTGCTGCTTTGTTAGTCATTTTTAGGTACAGTGTTCAGTTTGAAACTGAGAACAATGCTAATCTAAGAAGAGATAGGCATCTGTTAGAATTGATGTACCAATTTGTGGTATTCTCTAACTTGGTGTCCCAGCTCTATATGGTGAGATTTTTCCTTTTCTGCAAGAGATGATAAGGAACATACAGAAGATCACTTTGAGGGGCAGGAAGGACAGCCTCTTCTGAACAGGCAGGCCAACACATCCTTACACAGGAAATTCAATGGTAATATTAATTTTCTAATTTATACACATAACTGAGATTTAAAAAATCTGTCACACCACTTTTCAGAGGGGTAGAGGTACAAAAGTAAAGATACATTTGCATTGATGATAAACAGTAGGAATAAGGCTTGGGTGGGTACTATTCCTCTAGTGAGATTAAGGACTAGCAATGATTAGCAAATAGACCTCTACTAATGTATTCTGTCAATTTATATGATGATAATAGTTAAATAATTAGAGTTAGTTTGAATCTTCAGATCCTACTTCACCTACAGAGAACATACAAACAGGCAGAGTATCTACTGAAACCTAAGACACTGAAGGTCGAAGAAGATTTTCTCCTATTCAATTCCAGCTCCTCAGGGAACTTTTTTGCTTTTGCAGCAGAAAGATTAAGAAGCTGAAGCCAAAGCTCTGCGAGGTCAAAGAAGGTGTAGGATGGGCATTCAGTCCCAGCTCTTCTCATGCAGAAAAAAACCACAAAAGTGTGTGGGCAGGAAATGGCACAAAGTGCTCCTCTCATACCATCACCCAAATACCTAAAAATATGTGATTGAATATTCCATTTTATTTGATCTTCAAACGTCCAAGTTATGATTTATTACAATTTATGGCAAAGATTTATCAGACCAAAGGAAGGCTTGATCCATAATTAAATTTTTTGAGGAATAATATGTGATGTTAGAAGTCCAGCTTCCAACCTTCAAGAATTCAGGGTGAAAACTTTTGATAAAGGAGAGAATGTGATCAAAGGTCTCTCCAAAATCAAACAAAAAATTCAGCCATGAAGTGATACAAAATATGTGTGTTCTACTTCAAAGATTTGCTTTTGAGTTTTTCTGTGGTTTTTGGGGTTTTTTAGGGGGGGTATTGAGTTAGTGTGGTTTGTTTTGTTTTGTTTTGTTTTTGTTAGAAAGAGTATTTGGAAAATCTTGCAGTCAGGTGTACTTTCATGTAAACAGAACATTTCATTATATGAACTGCATTCAGCCTGAAAAAAATAAAAAGGAAACAAAATGCCACGATGAAAAATATGCACAAACTCTTTTATTAAGAGCATTTACTAAGACAGCAGTTGCAAGTTAATTGACTGATGTAAAACTCCTGGTGAATACAACTTTCAGAACACTCCAGTTTCAGATGAACCAGATGTCTGGTGCATATGCGGAATTCCCTGTGTGACCTGTTTATAAAATACTTGACACCAGCAAAGCCATAGAAAAATATGTGAATGTAGAACATTCATTGTACTTGTGAGTCTTATACTGCATGTGTTCATCTTTAGGGAAATACCTGGAAATTTAAAATAACTCATGTCCTTTGCTTCATTTCTGTCTTTCCAGTCAGTAAAGTAAGGATATTTAAAGCTTTTCTGTGTAAAGTTCTTTCTTTGGGCAACGATAGCTGTGGTTTCTGGCCAGTTGTCAGACTAAGGGAGAACATTTTTTTTCCATGGAAATACATCTTCACCTTCTAATTCAGCCTCATTTGAACAGAAATTTGAATGGTACATTAGGTTCTTTGTTGAACAATGGAATATCTGCCAATATGTCATGACAAATGATCAAATTCAGCATAGCAAAAAGGGTAGTGAGCAATACGTAACGGCCCAGTCACAGCATGTTAAAGTTTGATGTACGCAAGACTACTCCAAATTCAGGTTTCCTTCTGCTAATATTTTTTGAGATCAGCAGCTACATGAGCTTTGTGCTCTGTAGTCTACAACTAATGTCAGGTTTTCAGGGAGTCACCTGGATGGACAACTGCTGCATTTGTGGCAGCCTTAGATGTCTGAATGGCTGACCACTGGTAACAAACCTGTTTTACGCTTTTCACCAGCTGTGCTTCACCCATTGGTCACAGATCAGCATGGGCAATTAGACATGGAGCTCAAAGACTCACTGATTTATTTTCTCACAACTCCCATTTGTACTCTCTTCCTGCTTTGAAAGTAAACATCCTTTAATGTAGTTTATAGGAAACTTGGCATCTTTTGCATGAATTCCTCAACTTCCAATACATGCAAAGAACTGTAACATTCCTGAACATTAATAGCTGCTAGTATTGCACTGCATGGCAGCTTTATTTAGCATTAAAGTTATTTGAACTTTAAAGTTTCTAAACCTGAGTTTCAAAAAACAAATTGAGCACACAGTGTGGATCTACGTGAAATTCTCTTGGATGTCCTACTTTTTTCGGTACAGTCAACACAGCTGTTCCATTCCTACACTCTAGAATTACACAAAGACTTTTTCCAAAGCAGGTGTCCATTTTGTCCTGTAACTAAACAAACCCTAAAAATAGAACACAAAGCAGAACAAAAAGCTTGACATTTTCCTCTTTAAATCTTTTCAACAGAAAGTTGTGATGGGGCTCCCTTGCATTGTGCTGCATACCTGCTTCTAACAGCCATGATCTATGATGCTGAAATAACAGCACACAGCATGAATATTAACCTACATCAGCATCCTATATACAAGGATTTGCAGGTACATATTACATCGATCCAGAATTTGTGTATTAATGGAAAATTGTATATGACTTTAGAAATGCATAGCAACATCATCGGTCAGAGAGCTGGGTAGTTCACTTACAAGAAACAACGGACAGATGCACTACAGCAGTTTTTACCACAACCAGTACAATTTCTCTGGGTGAATTACTTTCAAAAATTCACCAGATCATATATGCTATCAAGATATTTTTCATGTCCTGACCTGTCAAGTGAAAGCTACAGTTAATTCATCATGACCTGTTATCTAAGTTAGATATTCTTTTGGTTTTGTTAACTGCTTTGATTGTCAAAGTTTTACATAAAACTGCAGCTTTCAGTTTAGAATTTAGTTGGCAAATGAATCATAGAAATAGAAAGATTAAAACATTATTTTTTAAAGCGTTCTGAATTGTCCAGTTTTTCAGCATAGAAAGGGCATCTTTCTTCAGTAAAATGTCCCTTTTTCCCCCTAGCTTTGTTCATTTGCTTCCTTATCCTTACAGCTCTTTTCCTTATGCACATGAAGCATCACTGTTGTAGGCTATGCATATGGGCTTGCCTCCGACTGCATCAGCCTCTTCTGTCTGGCCTACTCCTTCACAAAACTATTTCTGCAGAAAATGACACTCAGTATATCACACTGTATCACACTGGAGATCCTTGGTTTCCTCAGTCTCATACCCTGTGCCTTCTTTCTGTCAGCTAATATTCCAGCTTCCAACCACAAATATCAAAATACAAAATATCAATTCTATCTTTATGGAAACCCTTAGACAAAGACACGCAAATGTGGAATAATTTAATCAGAGTTAGGAAGCATGCTCATGAATATATTTTTTCCCCATTCAACCACCTCTTCCAGCAATGTCTGAATAAGATTAAGAAAATAACATATGTAAGTTTCTTACCAAAAAGCATTTTATATCTGTCATTTTAGGTAATATAAACATAAACTGAACACTGGAGGAAATTTCCTGAGGTGCAGATTGACACTGAAATAGTTTCCCAATGAAAATTGAACAGAAAACCTTAAGAGACTTAAAGCTAAATGAGATAAAATAAAAGACTGTAGGGGAAAACATTGCAGTGACAGAGAGCAAGAATATGTTTAATAGGTCTTTTTCCATCTCTCACCTCTGTGCTTTCATGATTATTTTTTCTGCCTGAAAATTTTGAAAAGGCTTCTTTTTGATAAACAGAATGATTCTGTTCTTTAAAGCTATATGATTTTAGATGATGGCAACTAACTCAAGAGCTTTAAGTTAGTGCTCTTGAGGTAGCACTTGAATGATGATAGAACAAAATGGAGCAACAATTAAATACATTTTAAGGATAATCACAAAAAATGTGATTTTAATTCAAAATACATTGATGCCATTCTGCCAAAGCCCCATTAATTCTGAAGAACACTAAACATGGTCTGCTAAGCTCATTTAATAGAAATAATGGAATTAAATAAAAGTAAATATATATTTCTGGCTTCTCTGTGTGTTGCCCCTTAGGTTCAAACTTGAGGAGATGACAATTTTATTCTGTATTTGAACAACTCCTGACACAGCTGGTTTATTCCTTCACTCAGTGTTATAACTACAAATTCATAGGAAATAACAATCTAACCTACCTTGCTGATAGCAGATTTAGCAAAGCCAGGGATATTTAAAAACATTTTCTTTCTATAAAAAGAAAATAGATGTCTATCTGCAAGTGTGGGGATAATACACATGAAACATTGTCCTTAAGAAGACACAGAATTGCCATTTATTCATTTATGGTTAAGAAATTGCAAGACTTAATGTGAATTAATGAAATTACTAAAAAGCTCATTTTTTTTCTCTATCTTCATCTCTATTCAAAAAAGTACTAATTTAAATAAGCTGATATAAATGAAGTCAAATCCATACAATCTCAGCACTTGTAGCAGTTGAATCCTTCTCCAGAGAAAAATCACCAAGTTATGTGAGAGCTACTTGGGCAAAGGTGTAACTGGTTCACATGTATCTACTGTACAATTAGTTTCACTTGTCCAGGATTGACAGGGTTTGAAATACAACCTGTAAAAGCCATCATCTCCATTTAAGAAGAGGTACTGTTTTCTGAGGTCACAAATGCTGGATATATTCAACAGGTTTTAACTAACCGGGAAGAAAAATAGGTTGAAGTTAAATGATTTGAAATGTACTTCTCATGTGCAAAACAGAATTAATTATTCTGCAAAGAGTAGAGGAGCAAAAAAAGAAAAAAGGGGTACGAAACTAAGAAAATGATTGAAGGTAAACAGCAAAAAGAGCCAAGAGGGGCATCTTTGCCAGCACAAGGACAATGAGAAAGGCCTTTGAAATGTAAGAAGGCTAAAGAAGTATTAGAGAAAATGGGTTTAGTAATACACTGGGGGAAAGAAATTAATTACAACTCCAAAAGACTTGTGATAATGGCTTTTTTTTTGTTAACTTGTCTATACCAGGAGAATAATTAAGAAACAGAATGAGGAGAATTTGATAAAATATTAAAATATTTTTAATTACTGAATTTAGATTTACTCTAGTTCTTAGTTAGGATAAATTAGTGTGAGGTCCTTGACTGAAGTAAAATTGCACTGATATCTTTCAGCTTGGTGACTTGTACACAGTTTTCTGAATATCCTAACCTTAATAAAATGCTTCTTATTGCTTCATACCTCTCTAGGATTTCCTTGTCAAGTTTTGGGATCTGACTTGTTCTGTAATTCTGTAAAGATAGATGGCTACAGCTGTTCTTACAGAAGTTCTGATTTGTTTTCTTACTTCTGTACCTAGTTTGGGTAATTCTTTTACTGATTTCAACTGAATTTATACTGTTCATGTAAGCATTTTGTAAAACTTGAATAATTAAATGGATGCAGATACATTAAGAGCTGAAAGTCCAACAGAGAACATGATCTTTTATTTTTTTATTACATCTTTGATGCGTTGAAAACTTCAGGAGAATGCACTTTGAGGTGTGCTTTTTCTTTCACTTTTATTAGTTTAGACAAATACTTGCTGTTAGTCATGACATGCAGCACTTTCTACAAAACATGCAGCAGTCTTCTGCCTAAAAATGAAAACACTGTCAATGATGTGCTGTCCATTATATTCAGAATTATAATTAAAAGACAAGAAAAACTGCAAAAGCTGCACACCTTTATCCTGGTGTACACACCAAATCAGCAACTGCGTCAACACAGTGATTTACATGAAAGGAAAGTGAGATGAACATTTAAATCATGCAGTGGTCTAGAGGTGTGAGGAACCTCATGCCAGCCCTTCCAACTTCCCTGGCAAACCCTTTACCTGTATATCTTGGATTTTAAAACATCCAGTTCTTTGAAATATGAAAAGAGCATACATGGTTCTGAAATTATGGTTGGTACTGAAATTTTAGATATTTCAGGTGGACTGTTAAGATGTCCATTAATATCAAAGTGTCCAAAATTAGATTAATAAGTCTACAAAGGTACTTTTTATGATCAGTGGAGAGCAATAGGGTACTTTTCCACAATGACTCATTTTAATACAGTTATCTGAGATAGATCTAGTGTCTCAATCTCAAATGCCTATTTCTTTTCAATGGAGATTCAGAGGTCCAAGACTGACTAATGCAGAATTTGAAATATACCATTTAGAAATCAAATATTAAAGATGAATTCTATGGCACAAAATGTCTTGAAAAGCTTCTTCAGGGCTGTAAATTGAAGCTGCACCTGCTCACCTACACAGGGCATTTGACTGCTACAGGTCGCCTACTTCATGCATTTGCATGGATGATGCCTCTCCTTTCAGCAGCTGGTGGGGAGGTGGGATTCTTAACAGAAGCAGAATCCAGTAAGTAATGCTCAGTTACTGTCAACTAAGCGTCATTTAGTATTCTCTCAAAAAGAGATTTTAAGTAGGTGGTGCAGTTATTACTAAACAAAATCGTTTGAATGTAACTGCAATCCCTTGACAGTGGAACTGCTGTGAAACGGGGCCATTGAGAATGTTTTAAAAAGTTAAATATCTTTCCTTCCCACCCTGCTGTAATGCTGTCTGTACTGAAGCAATGGAACTCTAACAGTAATTTCACAATATGTTACTGTATTAATGGTACCCTGAGTAAGGGTGATTACATTTTTAAAAGTCTTTAAAATAGCATATTTTCCTGATATTATCTGATAATAGTTTTGCTTTGCCATCTGTCTAGCTAACTCCTGATTCTTTGTTAAAGGCAAGGAATGTAAGCAGATGCAGATGGCATCAGAATCCAGGATATCTACAAAGATTTGCATGAGCAGAACAAGCAGCACATGGATAAGGTTACCACGGAGTGGATTTGCATACCAAATAGAAAAACAAAATAGGAAAAAAAAAGAGGCTGCACTGTGTATCTGGAATATGCCGTGATCACACCAGGCTATAGTGTTTCATGTGCTATTAGGGCATGTATATTACATCAAATATTAAATGCTTGTAGAAACAACAGAAGGTACTGAAAGATACCTTTGTTTCCTGGAGCTCTTTAGATGCCCTAAGGGGTTAGAAGAACACTGGAAATCTGTTACACAGCTAACACCATCAGAAAACAAAGTTAATACACTGTTCTTCTAAGAAATGCGTTATATTTACAGGATTTTACCCAGTAGGACTTCAACCTTTTACAGCTTTATGAAAATTAATGTTGTTACATGAATGGAAACTGTAATAATCCAATAAATAACAATTAATAAAATAAATACTTCAGTCTATTTAATTAGTTATATTACGTGGCTACATACTATCTAAAAACACTATTTCATGCTAAAAACACTATTTCAGTCCCTTTCTGACTATTTTTCTCATTTAAATTTGAAAATAAATTGGATCTTTTGATATTCCTTAGAACTACAGACTTCTATGGCAATGCCACAGAAGACCATACTTGCTAGTAACTTCCATTCTCCTGAGAAAGAAGAAATTATTTCTGTCCCAGAATTAAACAAAAAAGCCAAAACAAAAACCTCCACGTCAATAAACTGATTGTGTTAGAAAGGAAAACCATATTTTATCTACAGAACAACCATGATGCAGCATTTCTTTCTAAGCTGATTTTCTGCCATGATGTACCAAAATGTATTATTTTATAAATAATAGATTTACTGTCCAAACTACTCAAGAGAAAATTAGGAACTTTTAAGAGAACTAGGTTCTGACCAGATATTTGTTTTCCAGGATAATTTCTGGCTGGAGCTGCCTGTGCTATTCAAAGACAAGAAGAGAAATACCACGAGGAGAGATAGTCTTAAACCACTGACATCCCTTGAGACTTCTGTTGCTGAAGGTTTTAATTTTCCTTCTACTGCTGTTATTGTACTAAAGAACTTGTTCACCCAAGGGTATTTATATTGTCTTTTTTACTTAGAACAGATGATTATAATTATGCTGGGTGGCATTTTCTGATTCTGACTTCGATCTTCCACTGAGGTGGCAAGATGTGTCAGTATTTGTAGCCTGCTGGATTTCTGCTCGTGAACCTGTCAGTGTCATCCAAAATTTGGCCTAATTGCTTAGAACAGGTTCTGAAGAGATATTTTTGCATAATACACAAGATTTTCACTGAATTGATAACGTCATTCCCATAACCTGGTTCCAAATAAATGAAGAAGCCTTCATCTTTTGACCTTTTTACAGTTTTTTTTCCCTTTTTTTTAATATTTCTTGTACACTCAAGTCCCATGCAGCATCCATCCCACAAGAATTGTCTCTCCATGTTTAATAATAATGAAATAGTTAAAATCTTGTCATAGTTTAGGACTGGTATCCCCCAATTTATAGTCTCTGCTGAAACACCCCAGACCACCCACTGCTCACTCACTTCTCCACCTCATAGCAGGCTGAAGAGGAGAATTGGAGGCACAAAAAGGTGAAGAACAGGGTTTGAAATAAGAACAGTTTACCAGAAACAGCAATGAGATAAGAAAACAGTGAAGATACCAGTCCTGGTAAGAGAGTGTCCAAGGTAGGTGAACGAGTTATGGGAGATTGCTCACTCAACAGAACACGGTGCTACCCGACCACACCCCCCAGCAAACTGGAAAGAACACCGCCCCCTCCACTCCCCTGGGCACGGTGTGAAGTGATATTAATAACCCCAAGGTCCTGGCTGTGCCCCTCCTGGCTGCTGCAAAAATTAGTCCTGTCCTGGCCGGAATCAAGACACATGTCTTCCCCATGCCTGAGTTACTGGTGGCACTGCCATCCCAACAGAGAGTACAGCCAGAAACCTACCAACTGTGCTGAGGCAATTCAATCAGTTTGATGTGAATATTGACTGTTTATCACTTCTCAACTGCTTTTCAACCTTCTTTTCCTCTACAGTGTTCCATGCCAGCATTTGACTCTTTTGGTTGAACAGAAATGCATGTTTCTGTTCACTGTGTTTTCACCAGAGCACTTTAACATCGTCATAACGATGTTATGGTGCAGCATGCAAAGCAGCTATTTTCATCACAGTTCACAGGAAATGTGCAAACCAGCTATTTACAGTAGAGCCTTTTTTTCCTTGTTTGAAGAGCCAAAGCTATACTGCATGGGTCTATACAAACACCTTTTACTCTGACAAAAGCAATTTTGGCATAGACCTCATAACCTGTTTTAGACATCCTGGTGTTGGGTAAATTACACTTTGAAGCATATCTTAGCATTTCTTTCCCAATAAAAATATCAATAATATCAACTAAACATGACATTCAAGAGTTAAGTCTTCTAGTGTTAAAACCTATCCTATTAACATCTGATCTGATTGTATTTAAATGAAAGAGACATGCTTATCAATTTTATTTGATGCAGCTCCATTGAGTTCAAGAGAACTACTTTATTTTACATCTGGTGATGATTTTGGCACTTGAACAAAAATAGATCTGAGGCAAATAATGGATATAAAGGTGAAAACAGTGTCAGACAAAGCTGATTATCTTGCTTAACATCTCACTGTGCACGGTTCATTGTAGTACTATTTCTTCTTACCTCTTGTGAAAATTTGTAAGTATCTTCCCCATCACTAAAATTATAACTGTGGTTTATACTCTATTCTGGTGGAAATCCCAACTTCAAGAACACTGGGAAGCATATGAAGAATAGAAACTGTGTATTTTTTGTGCTGGAAATACACTTTGATGACTTGAATATTGTGCAGAAGATACTTGAAAATTATTTTTATTTTCCTTTTTAAAACCAATATGCCACTATGTGTTCAGGTCTGACTTCTGAAAGGAGGAACAGCTGACTCTGTATATTCACCTTTGTACTATCATCCCACAGGAGGCAGCCTCAATAAGCACAGATGTTATAACTGTTGCATTCCCAAGGAAGGAATGACTCTCTAGGTCTTTTTCTCATTGTCTATTCATAAAAAGGCTACATTTTTAGCTTTGCCATGATCCCCCTGCCCTACGGAAAGAGGATGTGGCTGGATGTAACAGGATCACTGTTTGTTTGCTTTGCACTTGAATTACATTAATCCCACGCTCTGGGGCTTCCAGTGGGCTCTAATGGCTGAGGAGGGAGGAAGCCTCCTGGCAACTCCTACTTCTGTGGCTTTTGTGCCTTCCTGTGGGGCAGAGATGTGCCATGGCACAAAGGGACATGAGGCAAAGGGGTGAAGAGATAACAAGGAGAATTTCAATTTCTCAAAATTTAGGTAGCATGTTTTCCTTGCATATTCAAAATTTAACTGAGCACAAGATTAGGTCACCTTGAAGGGAACTGAGGGTATCTCTTCAGTTGGCTCCTCCACAGGAACGTAAGTGATCCTAATAGTTTCCCTGGACCCACTGCCATTTTTCCATACCAAACTTTGTTACCCCTGGAAGCTACTTGCTTGTTCCTTCCTGCTCTCTTTCCATGGGAAATTATATTTCTTCTTTTCGATCTTTCGTTACAGGTTTTGTATTTTTTAAATGGATGGTAGAAAGGATACTCTATGGGCACATGTACTGCAGAAACTATTCAGATCCCCTGAAATTAGACATCAAGCACAGTATTTCCTGTGATTTCAAGGGCAGTAATATATAAGTTCCTCATGGTCTTGTCCAGTTCCACATTCCTATTGTAAAAGACTCCTGAATTCACTATGAAACAAGAAAAGTTTCAGAACAAAAGACTGAATTTGACAGAGGACTAACAGGAATACAAGGAAGGGAAAGTAAAAGAGGATGCTGCAGTCTTTAAATAAGTAAGGTTTATTGAACTTTTAAAGCCTTCTCATAGCTCCTTTGTTAAAACAAAGAAGACTTAAAACCAATATAATAATTAAGTGAGATTTCTGCTTCCCTAAAGACATCTAGATGGCTTCATTCAAGCATCAACATGGCATCAAAAATACAGGCAGATAAATGACCAGTGACAGCCAGCGATAAATTTTGTGTTCCACTGTTGGTAGACATGGGCTTTTACAGTGATTTACCTCCTAGACTACAAGCGTCTTTGGACAAAAATTAATACACTTTCTAGTCTGTGGTCCACTCCTTCCACTGACTACAGTATCACCTAGTAAAATAAATTATTTCATTTTCAAAGGGATTTTCATTTTATTGTCACATTTAATTGTAGGTTACCTGAAGAAAAAAAATAAATACCCCTTTACACACTTTTATTTTTTCTTAGTTGTTCCATTACAGACTGAAAGACTCTAGAACTTGCTGCCTGATCAAGGAAACAATGGAAATAAGATTGTGTAGTAACACCATTAAATTTTCCCTTTTCATTTTTATTCATTTATCTCTTGTGGTCATGTTCAAAGAACTGCAAGTAAGTGGTTTAAATGAGATAGCATATCAAGGAAAAAAAATTATACCCATGCTTCTCAGAAAGAGGTAAACAAATCTGTATGATCTGCAAAGCATCATCATTCTGCAGATACGTTTAGCTAAGCACAAGAAATTTAAAAAGTCCATATGTATGCATTGCCATCCCATTCCTCAGCACAGATGTTTTCAGAGAAAGAATACAGAATGACTTGACTGGGAATTCAGCTAACCCCTTGACTCTCATCCAAAGTCTTTAGCAGGTGACTTGCTAGGCCTACTGTGGCTTAAATTTCCTTCCACTTAATCTTTTTCTCTAGTAGGTTGCAGCTGTAGATACGTGATGGAAGAGTTACATTTGAGTGGGATATCAGATTGTATCACCTCAAATACTCTAGCTAAAGAAATGAAATCAAGTCTGTGCTGATTTTTTGCTGTGCATTCACCACCTTTTTTTCTTAATACTGCATGGAAAAATATGTGTTTGAAAAAGTAAATACTGTACAGACTTTCTCTGCAATCCCCTGCTGTGAGCTCTGCAAGAATAATTTTGTGTTTGAAGGATTAAAGATCTCAACAATTCTAGGGCAGTGACAGCAACTGAATTACATCTTCTGAAGTTTAGTATTCTGTCATATTAGATATTTAGTCAGATCTGAAGCTATCTGAACACTAAACCCTAACTGGCTACTCATACAGAATTTTTTCAGACATACAAAATTTACATAAACTTCCTTCCTTTTCTCCAAGGGAGCTGGTGTTAACTGACTGTGTAGGAATGCTTGGGAAAACCTAGCTGGTCTTCACAATGGAACATAGGGAATGGGAGGAATCAGTCAAAATCTGGATATGGTAGATAGCACAAATCATTTATGACTGCACTTCTTAATAGAGTGACACCTAAGAAGCAGAATGCAAATTTCTAAACACAGTGCACTGGCTTTAGGATTCCATAGCATTCTTCTGCTCTCAGTGCTTTTCCAGGAATCAACTAAATTTTAACAATATTTAAAATATCCAAAGCGCAATAGTGCGGACTGAAATCTCTAAAGACCTTCATGTTCTGGCTCTGACTCCCATGCTCTCTTCTGTCCCTGTCTCTGGGAATGGCAGAAAATGGTCTGCTTGGGAAAGAATCCTGCCAGGCCAGTCTCTGACTGTCTTTCTTGATCTCAGTAGTGCAATAATTTTCCTCCATCTGTGAATTTTCAGATTCCCTACCTGGTCTTCTGGGTTTTCTTGCCCAAGTGGACCAGAACGAAGGTTAAATAGAAAAAAATAATTTGTGCTTGAAACTATATTTAGAAAATCCTATTGATAGCGTTTCAATATTTTCAATTCCTTTATATATTCCTTATTTTTTTAGCAGCAAAAATAGTGAGAAAAGAAACAAGACTGAAATAAGAAATTGATTCTCTACAACTCTAGATCTGATCTGTGATTTTAAGGATAAGGAAATAAAGCAACGCTCTTTGCGACTTGCACCTAATTACAACAGTGTGTTCAAGTGGGAGGAAATCGAATGTGTGCTGGCTGTGTGCACAGAGCCTGGCATGCAGCAATATAAAAGAGTGGGAGCTCTGTGAGGTACAGTATATCTCAGCAGCACAAGCAAATCCCAGCCATTCTTCAATAGCTGAGTTGTCAGAGAAGCGGTGTTAATGGAATTGCCGAAGCCAACTGGACTTGAGTGGGTAGACATGAGTTGTTTTAGCTGGTTGTGATTTCTGTTACTCATTTGAAGTGGCACAGAAGAGAAGAAGCAAATAATAAAGCTTGACTTTAAATTGGATCATTTAAAATGTGTCTATGTGATGTGGTGGGAAATTATATTTTAAAATATTATAACCCCTCTCTGGAATGAAACTGACAGGAAAAGATGTTCCAAAAGTCTCGGAAACCTCCACCTATGTGTGTTAAATATGAAGTGACAGTTATTTTTCCAAATGTGCAGTTACACTAAAAAGGGCTCAGTTTAGGCATAAGAGAAACCGTTTTATTTCTGTTTTTTATTGTGAACATAATTTGAACAAACTGACTGGAGAGGCTGTGGATTCCTCTTTGCAATTTTGTCAAAGCAGGTTTAGACAAATATCTTGCAGGGGAGTTTTCCTGCTCTTCTAAGCACCAAAGAGAGTGACAGAATATAGACTCTACAGAGAAACTTTAAATGAAGAAAGGGGAAGAATGGAGCAGGAGCGTGTTTGAGGGAGGGATGGGGGGTGAAAATGGAGGTTAAGGTATATATTGAGGTTAAAAATGATGATGAATGAAGCAGATTGAGCCGGTGCAGTTTCTGGGGGCAAGATTTTCTCTGTTTTATTTTGAATTTTAAAAGGTGAAAATTTCCCCTGCTCCCTTTATAATAAAAGTACTTTGCAATTCTATAGCGTCTTCATCTTACAGTTTCAAAGAACTGTAATGAATTAGGCCTCTGAATTTTCCTCCAAGCAAGATAGATGGGCTCCAAGTGCTACCCTTTGTATGTTTGACTACCTGCTTTTGAATGTCATCATTCTCTGATGGAATGAGGAAACATGAGTAATGGAGGAATGAATATCTCTCAAACTGACTACATGAAAGCATAATTTTCATGAAGGCAGCTTCCCATCCTGACACTTAATGCAAACACAGTGACCCACATACATCCAGAATGGGACTGACAAAAGTTACGTTAACTGCTTGATTTAAAATCAACAGCTGACTTCAAAAGGAAAGAAGTGACACAAATATTTTTTTCTAATATGAGAGTATTGCCATATTCTCTCATTAATATGGTAAATAGTCATATTGTGTACATTTTAACACATGACTACTTTGAAGTCTGGCTTCAAAGCAGACAAGTAGAGTTACATGCTTTTGCTGTAAACTTCAGAGCAGGGAGCATTCTACTCATCTGTCTGTTCATCTGCTGGTCTCCTGAGCTATCAATCTCCTAAAAGCAAAATATCCCTCACCATAATGCCACTAATTCACAGAATGCTGATATGTTTTATTACTTAAAAAATGTGAAAACGACTGCGTGTTTCATCATGAATAAATACAGACAGATGGAAAATATACTAATAATAGATCCCTCTACAACAGACCTTTTTTATTAAGATGATTCTATGTGAATATAACTGGAGTAGGTCAAATGCTGATTTGGTGATATGTAGGGTATTTTTGGTATTTTTCAAAGCTTTTAATCTGGGCTGGTATACAAACAGTAAAATCCTGACATTTTCTACTGAAATGAATTCAAAAAAGTTTTCACTTAAGAGCAACCTAATTTATTTCTTTCTCTTTCCTATTCCACCTTTTTCTCCCTGAAAAGAAAAGAAAAAAACATTTGAAAGATGATAGAGTTGGTCTGAGAAACCTGGGACCAGAAACAGCCCTGAGAGCCTTCTGAAGCTCAAGTAATGATCTAACAGAGGCCAGGAGAGCAGTAGTCCTGGCAGATTTATGGTGATTTCTGGAGTGAACCCCCGCTGTGTCACCAGCCCATGTCAAGCCCCACAGGGCTGTCCTAGTACGAGCTTCCACTTCAGGCTCCCTACTCCAGGAGAGCAGCCTGGGAAGAAGGAGACAGTCCCCAGTACCTGGAAACCAGTTCTGTGGCTTCTTCCTGAAGGTCAGGTCCTTGGACAAGAGGGGCTTCTTGGCTGAAGTAAATCTGATTAGGCATATCTGATTAGGAAACGTAAATTCATGATGTCCCAGCAGACTGCCAGGACAGCAGGCACACTGATACTCGAAACAGCTGGCACTTTGATGGGATGCCATCAAAATCACCCATATAAAATAAAATGTGGGGTTGGCCCATTTTGCCCTATTTGTGTTGCTGGACATATGCATATGTCCCTAGAATATTGTGCCCCTGATATTTCCCTGGTGTTTTTGACCAGATATAACTGTAATAACAAGTCTCAAATATGCCACTAGTATATATTAATTCTAATTAATGCATAGCTGAGATCCCTTTATTTTTGCTTCCAGTGGCTTTATTTATTCCTTCCCTTTATTTGTGCCATGCATCTAACTGGTATCCCTTTGGAACTTTTGCCTGGGACTGAGTGAGCTCAGCATTTATTTGAAGGCTGTTGATCTAGTGATAATGTTAAAGTCAGTCTGCTAAGCTGGAACATGCAGCTCTACCAGGAAACCCCACCCTATGAATCATTAATAGGACTCGCTGTAGTTTGCCCCTAAGGATGACAAGCATTCATGTGCGCTGTGTGAATCATCCTCTTGCTATGATGCCTGCCACTGACAGCCCTATCAGGTTATTTAACAGAGTTACCAGAGTATTCTCTATTATTATTATTGTTGTTGTTGCTAATTTTATTCTTATTACTTTTATTCTTATTCCATAGAATAAATTCACACAGACTGTTTGAGGCTAGTTATTCACATCAGATCTCTCCACTTAGCGGGACATTTACAGAAGAAAGCAAGATGGGAAATCCTCATATTGTATTGGGGAGTCACAAAATTATACCCCAAAATTAATGGGGTTATTTGTGCCAGGAAACCTGGAATTATCTCTCTCTCTTAAAAAGAGGCAATTACATAGTCTGCTATTTGTTCAACAGGTGATGATAATAAAAGTACTGGACTTTAATTTAGCCACTTGAAAGGCTGGCTTCAAGAATGAAGCTGAGAGGTATCAGAGGAGATCAGTACTTCAGGCCTCTCATCTCATTTATTTTTGTCCCGAAAATCTACTTAATGCAGCATTTATTTTTGAAAGAAGTAAAAGGGGCACCTAAAATGATTGTACTCATTTGTGCTTTAAGGGATTGATTTGCTTGAGACTTACGCATCAGAATGTCATATATTAAAAAGGGCTCTGATGTTTTATACAACAAGGAAGTACCATTGTATGAATACATAAATATTTCTTTTCAACTTATGTTTCACGAAGGCTGTGCACAGAGTATGCCATGAGGTTTTACTTTGCTTTGAAGCTATCTTTAGTGCAGTGCTAACAACCATAAAACTGAAAAGCTGGCCACACCCTGCACCTTCGAATTGAACAGATTAAGTAGTGCTCATTTTAACTCAGCCTGCTCCTCACACAGCAGCCTCCAATAATCCAGGCCTGCTGCACAGAAGCGTGGCTGTTAACTGCCTCAGCTGCACTAATGTGCATGGGCAAACAAAACAAGCAAGACAGATAAAGCATGTGACAGCCAAAAACAGATAAGAAATATGAGAATTGTCTAGCTGAAAATGGGACAGTTGGCATGTATGAAGGCAGAGATGGAGAACATTGCTATAGAAATGCAGTAATGAAAACACCAGTTAGGCATAGAAAAAATTCAATGGTTTTCATCATGCTGAGTCTGCGCGCCACAAGATTTCAGTAAAAAGGCTGCAAACGCTTTCTTCAGCATTTGACCCAGTCATTACATTTTTTTTCCTGCTGGTTCTGCAAGAATAGCACTGAGGAAGTGGCATAAATAAAGAAAAGGATGAAATCAACATGTCTTTTAGACATACCTCAGGGATGGTATATTTTGTTAAGTATTTTTTTTTTAAATTTGAAACCTTCCTGAGGCTGTGAGCAAAAAGCTGCATCCTGTTGTCCAGATTTCTTTAAATTGAAAAGGTATAGGGCACATCAGAGCCTTAAGTGATGGCCCTTCAATTACAGCAGCAGTCTGAAGGAAAGGATTAGGCTGGCCCCTGTAAAAGATTTCTGTATTTCTGATTACTGTCAGCATATGGAGAAAGTGTAAATGCCAGGAGCATTCATGGGCCTAAGGAAAACTGTGAGGTGATGAGCAGCATTGACTCAGCTCCCCTTGTGGCTACTTGTTGATTAAGGAGATCACGTGAGGATGCTCATGTGAAGGAAAATGCTAAGCTAGCCAAGTCTGTTCAAGCAGGCCAGCTCCACTGTCCTTTTGTTCTACTGGAGGACTGAACAAAGGAAAAGGGCTGAAAAGGTGTGCACAGGCTGCTGTCAAACCAGCAGTTCCTTGTGGCATTTTAAGGCTCTAGAGAGTCAATCTAAATAGTTCAGGTTTTGATTCAAATCTAACTGGCTTTGGGACTTTGAAGGAAATCCCTCCTGTTTCAGACAACTTCAGTGAGTAGAAAATGGCTGCAAGGTGCCTGAGAAGGGAGCAAATATTGAGAACATTTTGAGAGCAAACTCCAGAGCACCTGTGAGCCCCAGTGATGCTGTCACTCTTCTTGATAGCTGAGGCACGAGAGGCTGAGTTGTTATTTCACATCCCTGCAGCTTACTTATCCAAATCAACCTGTAAAACAAAGAAAACAACCCCCTTCCAATTAACTTGGAATGAATATTTTAATTCCATGGGAAAAGCTGGATCTTCTGTTCATACAGATTGGGGTGTAAAGATGCTTTGTGGAGGAGTTATTTAAACAGCAGAAAGGACACTCTTGCCAAGTTGGACATTTGTAAGAGGACCTTGCCCCTTTCATCTCCACACATATTGGCTTTCCATCCTCTAAGTGAATGTACATTTCACACCTTGTAGCAGCAAAGACCAAACTAAACCATTGCATGAGATACTAAACCTACTGGGTAGTGTAAGAAGACAGCATGCTGTGTCAATTAAGGCCACCTGTTTAATATATGAAACTCTAAGGGCTCTTCTTATCCCATGTAATGTAAAAGTATATTTAATAAGGAATCTGGAGTATTGACAAAGACTTGGTTTGGAGTGCAGAGAAAGACAACAAAATCCAGAAATGCTTTATGGTAATTTAATACGTATTGCTTAAGAAAACCATGTGGGTTTAGAGTAAATCCCAAAATACTAAAGCAGCATGTAGTAATGATACTGACATGATATTAATGTGATATTAATTATTTCACTGTGTGCAGAAACAGTTACAAGTGAGCAGGGAGCTTTTTACGTGCATTCAGTTAAAGAACCAAGGCACCAAATGTACTAGGTTTAAAATAAGCACAAGTCTTATTGCACACATACTTAAAACAAGGAATTTATTTTCCCATGTCATTGTTCACATAAAATTTTATGTAAGTTGGAAAATCAATCAAAAATTGACAAAAAAAAAAGATGGAAAATATTAGGTACAATTGCACCATCTGTGACTCAGCAGCTCTTGAAGGTGGAGAATGGAAAATGCTTTGGAAGAGTTCTGCTGTCCTTCCTCAAGTGTCTGCTGACAGCCACTACCACAGACAAGACAGTTGGTTATCTGGACCTTCTTGGCTGTGTGTGATATTTATCAGCCAAAATCAAACTCATGCTGTATATAGGAGCCGGATGACTTTTATCCTTATGGGGCTGAGTGGCAGAATTTAGCTCTTATAGCTCTAAAAAATGTTATAGCTAAGATAAAGATATTATTAATAGAAATATAAGCATGTAATTAATGGCATTTTAGTCTAACTTAACCTTAAACAAGCATATTTAATGAAGAATATGTCTTTGTGAATTTCCCACCACTTTTCATTCAATATTTTAATCACAAAGTTAGTATGTATGTGGAAGGTTATGAGAAATAACCCCTAGAGATGTAGCCAACTGATTTTATTGACATTAAATTGTTATTGCATTGGACATGAGGGAAACTATTCCCCTTTGAATGGAAAGGTTTAGTTTCTGCGTTTACATTAAATTACATTATCTATTCCTGCTATGAAAAAAATTGGAGAAAAATTAAAGTGAACTGGAGTCCTCAGTCAGTGAGGGAAGAATTGCCTTGACTTCAGAATAAAGCTTGAAGAAGGCCATACCTTACAAATCTGAGATTCAAAGAGTTTTGATTTGTCAATTTTTAAACATTTGCTTTCATTTTCTCCTTTTAAATTTCCTTAAATTCCCAATAGCAAGACATGTGACTTATCATACTTGGAACAAGTTCCTGGAAAACAATTTGCTGAATAATATGAAGGAGCTGGTTATTTGAGATAGAACCATGTGAAGAGAGACAAGAGAATATTTTTTTCCAAAATTTACTCAGCAAAGAGGTGACAGTGGCTTTGGTCTGAGTTCACTACAAAGCCACATTTTTCCATATCACGTCATCTAGAGGGTTCTACATAGAGCACAGCCTACACAAACTGTAAATGTCATTGCACAAGCTTTCTGACACCTTGATCTGCAGAAAACTTACTCATCAAGAAAATACTTCCTTCTGGAACAGTTAATATCTTACCTTGCTTCCAGGTCCTATGACAAGAGAAGTTTCACATTTGAGTGAGTTTGAGATTGTTTGATATGGGACTGCAACAGGCTGTGACAGAGGGAATTACATGTGACACTCAAAAAAGACTTTATTAATGGAGAAATCCATAAGCTAGAGAGAATTAGATGATGATGGTGATGATGATGATGATGGTGATTAAGAGAATTGTGTTGGTGAGTAGAGTGGCTTTTGGAGCTTAGAGTGTTCTTTGAACTTATTTTGTATCAATTAGGTTTGTGGCTCACAGACTGGGCAAAATATTCTTAAGATAAATGCAAGTGTGATAGTCTTACAGGACAAAATTAGGAGCAAATACTAAGGTAAATTAAAAACTTGTGGAGCTTTTAATATTTATTTTAAATGCAATTTTACTTGTGCCAGTACCTTTTTATTTTTCCTCTTCATGATCCATGGCACAATTTTTAGCCAACAAGGTTATTCTTGAGAAGGAAGAAGATGCTCTGGTAAGAAGCGATATTGTCTGCGTGTAGAGAACTGACTGCCTCACAGATGTCAATAGTTTTAACAGAGTCTGATATTTATCTTCCAGCAGAAAATGAACACTGTTCATTTTTCAAAAGCTGGTTTAGAATCTCACAGTAAAGCAGTATTGTTAGTATTATTTTCTCATGTTCTTTTAATTTAGTAACTGGATCAGCTCACAAGAAAATACAGTGACCATCATGAAAGATAAGACACAGTAAAAAACAACCAGAATGCTTAGTACAGTGATATTAGGGAATATAGTTTGATTTACTGTGCAATCTAAGATGGATCTTCTGTTGTTTGGATGACAAATGAACTAAAGAGGTTTTATCTTGCATATTATTTTGGAGTACGCTTCATTTTAAAAATATCAGACATTTTCATGAATCCAAACAACCTAGAACAATCAAATTTAAAATAAGATGAAAGTACTATGTGGTTGTTTGGTGGACTATCAGGTGTGATTTGCATGATATCAGTTTATTTTTCACAGGGTTCCCTTTGTTAGTCCACTGTAACAGTAGATTCTTCCCTGATTCCCAACAGACAACCAAGACAAAAGGATAACGAGGACTATTGTAAAACTTCTGATGGTGATGTCTCATTTATAATTCTAATTAAAGATTTAGTGCATCAGCAAAAACTTTCTTTGCATTTAATAATTTTCTATGATTATTCTGGAGACTTTTATCATGCAAATTCATTCACTCCCATGTAGCATTTCATCTCCATCACAGTCGTGAGAGATGCAAATTCTGGGAAAAAAGAAAAATACAGTAAAAATTAAGATACTTTACTACTGTCCCGACTTTGTTTGCTGACTATGCCAACATCTTTCTAGCATATGAACTGCCCCTCAATGTTCCCCAGGCACCAAAGTCCTCCAGGTTGAGTTAAAATACGAGAAAAACTGTAGAGAAGACAAAGCAGGGTGAGTTGTGTGCAAAAAGAAAGACTATATATCAGTAAATTATAGTAGAAAAAGTGAACTAATTTCCTTATACCATAAAAATAAAGCAGAATGAATTATTAATGTGTCTTTTAAAACTCAGATATTAGACAACAAGTTTTGTACCAACATTAGGCTATGACACCAACACAAGAATGGAGCAGTGTTAAAAAGGAGCTATTCCAACTTTGCCAAATACTGTGGTAAAAAAAACCTCCCATCTTTACTAAATATTTTTTTGTGTTTTGAAAATTTGTAACAACTACCTGTACATTTTAGAGGTTCAGATATGGGAAAGAATTCTGAATTTTAAACATTTCTCCAGAATAAGAAGTTTATATGCTAAAGTCTTTGAAATATATTCTGCAGTACTAACCAAGAATTTATATCTTATATTGCTGTCAGTTTGTTTAAGCTAGATCAAGTATTTGCCAAGTAGGAATTTTGATGACATGGAAATTTGGGAAGTGGTCCGTTTCGTTCTGTAAAACCATAAGAAAAACACATATCAGACACAAAAAGTCCCATCGCTCTCTAGAGAAAAGCACAAAAAAAAGTAATTCTGATTGTTAAATTTGACTTTAGGTGACAGTTTGTTTTACACAAACATTTGAATTATTTTTGTTACCAAAAATTGTGGAAGAAGTCCAGTGAGAATGCATGCAAGCATCACAAATGGACCTAACAGCTTTTGATTGAAAAGTTTTCTGGTTTTCCAAGGTCACATATCATCTTTCTTATAAATTTCCATTCCTACAACTCTGTCTTCTTTCAAGTTAAGATATGTATGTTTCTTCCTGTAAACAAGAACACTAATAGTATATTAATCTCTAAAGTAAACCCCTATGCTTTCACTCTGTCAGTGAATATCTGGTTTAATATTTTCCCTATAATTTCTAACCACTTTTAAGAAGCTGAAATTTAGTTGCTTTTGCATACAGTTCTTTTGTTGTAACTGAGCCATACAACTGCACATCACTTGATTGACACTTCTGAGAGGACTACCCTCCCTAAGACACAGACTTTTATTTCCCTACCTATTAAAACTTCTATTGTACTTTAAAAGAGATAAATCTAATTTTAGGGCTGTTTTCTATTTCTGAATGTAGCATGAGTCTGGAAAACGCCCAGTAAAATCATGTTTCTGGTTCTATTCCTAGCCCTGGAATATGTTAACATTTACTACACACTGAAGTATCGATCACCTGCCTGAAGAAATGGCTCAAAGTTCATTGCATTTGAAATGATTCTACTTTGATCCCTGGCTCTGGAGAGAAGATGGAGCAGTTTTCAACTGCTTCTGGGAATGACTGCAAAATACACTGCATTTTAATACCTTTCTGCACTCAACTTGGCAATTTTTTGTCTGTAAGACTCTTTAAGTTTCAAAATACCATTTTGGAGGAAAGAGTAATGAAAGTAGTTCTAAACCAGTATTTACTAACTTAGAAAGATCAAACACATTTTAGAATCCTGCTTTTTTTCTGCAGTATAACTATTTGGAAAAGATAAATGTGATAACAGTGGCATACATCCAGTACTTTTTGTGAGAAAAGTATTGAAGCTGGTTAATTTTCACATTTCCATGTTAAAAGACCAAAAAAATTGCTATCAAGTCTCAAACTTTTATATCAGACTACATGTGTTAAATCTCTATAGGCCTATAATTTTGTGAGGAATTTCCTTTGTACAAATTCAGGCCACTCATTAGGTCTCAGAGATCTCTGTCTGTCACACAGGCTTCTTGGAGATAGACACCTTTCTATTTGAAAGCCCATTCTTAGGAGTCTCCTTCAAAGACTCAAGTGTAAGTCTTGTAAGAAACACTGTTAATCAGTTCCTTTGTCATTTCCTTCACATTGTCTCTATTTTTGAGACACAGTAATTAAATCAGTTCCAGGAAGCTAGAATCAGAAAACTTCACCTTTCTTAAAACCTCTTCCTTGCTTTAATTTTGTTCACACCCCTTTATCCTCTCTCCAGACACTCAAACTCATTGATTAATACTGCTGAAACTGAGTGTTCATATTGCTGAAATTGAATGATTCACCGTTTTCTTGCAGAATCGAGGAATTATTATCCTTGATCAATTAAATTGCTACTCAGATTATGAACATGGAGGCAGTCACCAAGAAGTGACTGTTCACAGGTTCAGGGATTCCTGGTGAGGTTCAGTGATTCTCAAAGGTGACATCATGGCCTTTATGCAAGGATTCCAAACCACCAGGGGAAGGTAGTGTCAGTTGTCTACATTGTATTATTTTAAGGGCTAATAGAGCCATCATTACCTGGTGGATAACAGGGGCATGTGTCTCTTATCTAGTATGTTTAAAAGGTGAAAGGCAATATCTAATATATTTTGACAAGATTTCCTTTTGATGTCATAAAAAAATCACAATCAAGTATTCAGAAATCATTATAGCATTAACAGTTTTGGATTTGAATGGCCTTATTGATGTTTCCTGCAGGGAGAAAGTGTCCACTTGTGTCTGATGTGCCATTTACTGAAAATTATCCACCATCTGTAATGTTAGGACTTAGTCCAAAATCCTTTGAAGTCTATGGAAGGATTTGCATCAACGGCAGGGGACTTTTATTAGGTAACTACTGCTCTGAATTTTGAAACCTAAATGCACTAAATTCTAATCCTTCGAGATTCAAAGGTGTGGGTATTTCGAAGGGATTTGAACAGATGACTTTGTGAGTGGAATCATCATGGTATGAGTACTGACACTGTACATGTCCGGATTCTTCAGCAGGATACAGTCTTGTTTCCTTTATATTTTTGAAAGCAGATTTTCCAGGAAGCAATGCAAACAGCAAAAATGACCAGATAAATCTCTTCTGTCTTATTTAATACATAATAACTAAACTTCTACTTGAATCCTGTATGTGTTTAGAAAGGATATATATTTTTCAATAATACCTGAAAGACTTGTGAATCAGATCTAGGGAATCTCATTTTACAGTTCAGATGTGAAGTCCTGAAGCATAATAACATGTCAAAATTTAAAGAGAAGACTTTCATTAATAAAATTCTACTTTTCACAAATGTAATAAATGAGAATACATTGTGTGGAATACTGAAATTAACATCTAACCTTGTATTTTGCACAAGTCTGTCATGGTTTAACCCCAGTCAACAGCTCAGTCCTACGCAGCTGCTCACTCACTCATCATGGGATGGGGGAGATAATCAGAAGAGTAAAAATGAGAAAACTTGTGGGCTGAGATTAAAGCATTTTAATAGGTAAAGTAAAACCAGTACACACCAACAAAGCAAAACAAGGAATTCATTTGCTGTTTCCCATGGGCAGGCAAGTGTTCAGCCATCCCCAGAACAGAAGGGCTCCATCATGTGTAATGGTGACTTGGGAAGACAAACCCCATCACTTTGAATACCCCCTGCTTCCTTCCTCTTCCCCCCATTTTATATGCTCAGCATGATGCCATGTGGTGTGGGACACCCCTTCAGACAGGTGGGATCAGCTGTCCCAGCTGTGTCCCTTCGAAGCTACTCGTGCCCCATCAGCATCCTTGCTGGTGGGTTGAGGGTGCAAGCCCTGCTCAGCAGTATCTAAAACATCCCTCTGTTACCAATGCTGTTTTTGTCACAAATCCAAAACACAGCACCATACCAGCTACTGTGAAGAAAATTTACTTTTTTCCAGCCAAAACCAGCACAGAGCTCTAACATTTTCTCCACCATTAATTAGCATTTCTCTGTGATCCTTTGTCATGCCAAGTCAACATTTGATCATCTGTAAAGTTGTGGTTATAGTGGAGTTTGATATTCATGCTTATTTTATCCACTTGTTTGCCCAAAGGAACAGAATTTTACATTTGTCCAGTCTTTCACAAAATGAAAATGCAATTTAACTAAGCCTAATTTGAAATGAAACAGCTGGTGTCTATTGAAAACAACAGAAATCCTGAAAAATATCAGGAAATCTTTCCCTAGGAAAAATTTATTTTCTTTCTAAATTGGCATATCTGGTTAAAAAATAATTTCTAAAAAATAATATGAACTGAATATTTAGTGATTAAACATAAAGTAATTATTCAGAAAAAAAAAAGAATATGTAGTTTTGTTCTAAAATCAAAATATAAATGTAAATAAAAATTGTATTTAAATATCAGTGATTTCCTACTTAGTTGATTATAAGGTCACTTGAATAACAATATAAATGCAGTGAGGTTTTTTGAGTTAGAACTTTCCTCATTGCCACGTTTAGGTATTGCTCTACACTTTAAAAAGTCCTTCACTTCAATCAAGTTAGTTCTTAGTGATTATTAGTAATAATGATGAAGTTATTATTTTGGAACTTAAAGGTGGGGAAATGCTGATTTTAGGTGACTGCTTATAGTTATAGTGTCTTTAAAAAAACAAATGTACTGTTTTCTTATTCTTTCTTATATCATTCCCTACCTTTGATTATCATCCATTCTTTCATGTTTCAGTCATTCCAAAGGAGTAGAAATTGTTTTTAGTGAGTAGTAGTAGAATGGCTGATACTCAGCCTGATTTATGGAACTTAATTAACAAAGAATTAAAGAAAATATAATTGATGCCAATCAACATGGGTTCAGGAAAATGAATAATGTCAAAGCAATTTAATATCTTTTTTGATGAGATTAAATATTTGTCTGGTAAAGATAATAGTGTTCATGTAATACGATTATATTTTTGATTTCACATCACATGCCCTTTTGATTAAAGAACTTGAACAATACGCTATCAACATGTTAAAAGGATTAAGACCTGTTAATTAAGGGAACTCTACATCAAATTGCAAATGACTAATCATCAGTGAGTGGATGTTTCTGAAAAATTCTCGCAGAATTTGATTCTTCATCCCATGCTATTTTGTCAATGATCTAGAAAGCTTAAGATGGTCTCCAGTAAACCGTGCAAATGGCAGAAAGTTGGAAGCGTGTTAAGTGAACAGAAAAAAGCTTACCCATCTAATGACACTGGGCAATCTGGATTGGTGAACACCACCAACAGAAACAAAAAATGTGGGTTTTAACATTGATGAAACCATGCATGTAGAAGCAAGGCCAGTATGGGATGAAAGAGTCCTGAAGAAGGAGCTACTCTGAAAAGGACTCAGGCATCTGGGTAGACAATTGTGTTCATATATAAAATGAAAGACTCCTAGTCTTCAGAATATGTTTTCCAGATGAGAAAAGCCTATTTAAAATGGCCTCTTGCCCATACTCAACACCTGAACTCTGCCCAGAAATGGTTTGGAAGTGGTCCAATTTGAACAGATCAAATACACAGAAAGAGGGGTCTGATGGAGACGAATTATCAGTCATCCACTAACACTGACAGACTCAGTGTGATGGCTGAAAGAACTAAGGCTCTTGCACATGAAAATGAGAGAATACTTATAGCAGCAGTACTTCATGACTTATGGTAATGCTGAGGATTCAGGGATTGTATGCCTAGAATTGTTATATGTGCTTCAAGAAGGGTGTTGATAAATAGGAAACAGTTCAGAGACAATCCTCAGTACTGATTAAAGGATTTAAAGTCAGCATAAAGGTATGTGAAGAGTTTAATCTATTTTATCTTAGCAAAAGAAGGTTAAGAGTGTTCACAGACTTGTTCACAGACTCTGAATATGTTTATGGAGCATATATTCATATAGTCTGAATATATATACACATCATAGATATATTTTAACAAATAAATAAATATATATGTATACATATATTTTAAAAAAATATATGTTTAAGAGATTAAATATATGCAGATATTTAATTCAGAATTTAAAACAAGTTTCAGAGCATAGTAGATGATTTTCTCTCCATGGCAATGCAGACATTTCAAATCAAATCTCTATCACAGAGCTTCTTCCAATACTAGTTTGCTAGCATGGATGTAGCTGTAATGTCTTCTGAACCACTACAAAGTCTTATAGTTTGGATGACTTTCATTAATGTCTTTAATGAGGAATAGGCATTCCTGCTGTGTTTTAATCACTGCACCCTTCAACATCTGAGCCAGAAGACAGAGATCATAGCACACTATGAAGCACAGTTGTTAGTCAGGGATCTCAGGAGAGATGTGTTCCTAAAGAAACATGACACCTTAATGCCATTTTTATGGCAATGTGGATTAATTTTGAACTAAGACAAATTACAGGTTTGATGTAATTACAACTGAAATATTTTCATTCTTTTTTTTTGGAAGACTCTAAACAAATCATTACATTTTCAACTAGTAAAAAAGAATCCTAACCTATTCTCACCATTAGTCTGTGTCCCTAGAAATATTTTGCTCTGATTTATGGCTGAAGTTTTCAGAAGCCAAAGCAATCCAAACAATAATCTCCCAGTTTTGATTAATGTGCTTATCTAGATGTATTTGCCCAGAATCTACACAATTCTATATAATATGCAATAAGTAGACATGAGAGACATTTTAAAACTAAGTATTATAAATTAATGTCTTGTTCAACATAATAAAGCATAGAGGGTCCTCACAAAGTGAAATGGAATTCAATTACTAAATTACTTTAAATTCTGGTATTTGTGTATATTCAAATTATGAAAGTTCATGCAAGGGAACAGATATTCAAAAAGGTATGTGTGTCTGAAGTAAAATGTTCAAACCTTCCAAAGGCTGAACTTCCTGGGTTTTATTTTCTAAAATAATTTTAAATATTTAGCACAAATATTGCACAGGCATTTATAGACCAATGTGGGAAAAAGTTAAGATGAAAAAATCTATAGCTGATGAAATTAGGACTAAGATAAACATAGAAATCATCTTGGAGCATACAGTTAAAAGTGAGTCAAAATGTTTCAAAACTTGGCTACCTCCCTGATAGCTGATCAAGAGAAATGATCATACATACACTCCAACTACTTTTTTTAAGATTACAGAATACACATGAGAAAAGCAGATTTTGCATATGAGAATGAAACAAAGAATGAAAGGAAATTATAAGGACACTATTTTAAGATTTAGCTTAGCTGAAATGGCATGAAAGTAGGAGGTAGGAATGAGGAAACATTCAGGAAATTTTGAATATGAAAAAATATTCTCAGTTTCTCTGATGGAAATGGTAGTTGCTAATAATATTGATGAGATGCACCGATCAGATGGTGTAGGCAACTTCATTCCTTCATGCTGAAAATACTGCCATATAAAGATGGAATAGGGGCAGACTTTTACCCCTTTCCCATCTCTGCTATCTGCATAAGCCTTTTAACATTTTGGGGTTTTAGCCAATATGATATGTGAGATCCATGTGTTCAGTGCTCATACTCCTTCTTTCACCTACACGTGGATAATTTGCATCTGTGAAGTGTTCCCAGGCCACAGCTCTGGGCACCTGTTCCAGCTGAGTCTTGAGTTTATACTGGGGTCAGTTTTCAGTGCTTGGATTGAAATCCTCTTCGATTATAGCTTGCACACACAGAAAGCCCAGGACACTGAATGAAGTAATGGTCTCTCCAAGACATCCCTCCACTGGACAGAGACACCCTACTAAGTTCCCTCACCCCGCAGAACTGAGGAACCTCATGCAAACTGTTTGTTGATCAGAAGGGGCCCATGCAAAGTCCTGAGCAGGGAGGCATCAGGGATGGTTTGCTGGAGCGCTCACTGGGCAGACTGACCGCCCAACAGGGGTGCTCCCAATGATCAAACAGTGCAGACCACAAAGGTCCAGCATCCAGGATTGGTCCCAGAGAGTACTTAATGCACAGGTAGAGATGTGGTTTCAGGGGATCAGGACCCTAGGACCCCTCATTGTTTAATTTATAGAACAGTCTAAATGTAATAGAAAAATGCTCATGGAAATTAAGAACAATTCATTTTCAAACTACTTCAGAAGCTTGCAATCCTCACTTGAGCAGCAGTGATGACATTAATTAAGAAAAGGAGCTTGTCATCTTACTCCAGTGCACATTAGCTTTGTCTATCTGATATTCCTAATGGATGTCTCTGTGTAAAGGCCCACAGATGGCTCCAGCAATGAGGAGGAGGAAAAGGAAAACACATAATCTCTAAATGTCAGAGAAGAATAAAAGCCAGCTAAACAAACCAAACAAGATGCTGACAATTGACACTACCCTGCAGGAGGAAGCTAAAACCCTGCCTCTGCGGGAAGATTATAATGCTTTTTTGTTGTTGTTGTTATTGTTAATCACCCCAAGAAGAGAGCTTTGCCAAGGAAGAAAGATCAATCACTGTGAGAAGTGCCAAGCTAGACAAAATGAATTCCAGTATTTTACTGACCTGAGTGCTCAACTGTTGGCAGAGCATATGAGCAACAATTTGTGTAATTTAGGGCTGGGTGTTCTCAGAAAAGTACAATTTATTGGCTTCATTGGGGCACAGCCTACAAGTCATAATAAGTGGTTAACAACCCCCGTTACTCCCTAGCCAAAAGTATTCAATGAATCATCATTGAATGTTTTTCTACTTGTTCACACCTTGTTATGTGAAATTAAGCCAACTTGAAGAGAGATATAGTCGGAAAAACATCAATTTGTTTTTGTTATTCCAATGGAGGCTGGTAGAGCAAGGGATTTGGTGCACCCTTGAATCCCTTAACAATTTTCAAGAGTGGTGCAATTGAGAATTCAGCAGAATGTCACAACAGGACCCAGAATCTGGAAGGGACTTTCAGAGGTGTTTCAGACATATGCTCTGCATTCCTCTCGTGGGATTGCTGAAGCACACTCTGTTTCACCACATCATCATCTGATGTGAAATGACAACGTTCTGCAAGTAACTGCAAGCGACGCATCCATAATAGTGTCTGCATGGGAAACATTTGCAGAGACTGTGCACTGGATATTCACTTGGGGACTACTTTCTTATTTGTTCTCCTTAAGCCACAAAGACAATTTCAAATAATTGGTTACTTAGACACTTCCAATTATCTAAATGATTTTGTTTTATTGCCTTGAGTGTCAAGCTAATTATTATTAGAGATGTGAGAAAATATTTTATTTCCCAATTTGCAAATGGATTATATAAACTTCTGGTAAAAACAAACAGCTTCTGATAAATCGTCATTCACAGTCATTCAGGAGGAATCAAAAAATAAAACATAAACCTTGTATATTCATTGCTCCTGAGACTATAAACACTGTTTATAAACTACATATTTTCAGGGTTCTTCCATAAAAAAAGAACATACTGAAATACCAGGAAAACCTGATAAATACACCAGTCAATGGATTTATACATAACTGAGCAGGAGATACACAGTTCTGAATTCTTAAAAGCAGCTAAACTAGATTATGCTTAAATTCTGACAGTAGATACAACATATTGACATTGCAAACTAATACGTCCCAGATACTCCTGTACCCAGACACTTTGTGAGTCCTTGAAGTGATGAACACAATGCAAAAGGACTGTTGGGCACAGTGTGGGATTATTACAGGCATGTAGTCAACAAGAATCCAAAGCAGCACAGCCCTGACGATACTTATGGCTTAATACCCTTTTCAAAATCAGTGCATTTTGGAAATCCCAGCGTCTAAAAACTTGGTTCTGAGCTGCTCCATGCTCATGCTCCATATCATCAAAGCAAGAACAATTGTTTCTCTGCCCAGTAACGGAGCTGTGATTGTAAATGGTTCAAATATTATGAAGACTGGAAATCCAAACAGATGAACAGAAAATTGCATTTGATTGCACAGCAGACCCTCCATTGTGAATATGTGTCGGATTAGGTGAATTGAAAAATCTCTTTCCCTTACTTTCTTTCACCATAGTCTGGGGAGAACCTTTCACCAAAGTGGGGAAAATCTTTAGAATTGCTTAAATATTGACTTTCTTTTTGATGCAAAAAGAAGCCAGAATCTAAAGCATTCTTTTGGGATTACAGTTCATCTTCAGATTTCCTATGAGGAAATAGTCTTCTTAAGGCAGTTTTATTCTACAGGGTTTGTGACATGGTCAAAAGGAAACCCTTCTTATTCAGGATAAATGAGAATTTTGGATACAGCATTCATCTGTTGCACAATATCTGGTCTCCTTCTAGAAAGTCCCCCCTTCCATCCTTTTGTATGGCAGAGCAGAACAAGCAGCAGCCCTGTCTACATGCCTCTTAGATGGCTTTCATTTAAAGACCACTGAAATTTTCAGCACTTGTTCCAAAGCCTTTGAAATTTGGCAGGCTTTTAAGAAAAGAAAACTTGAAAAATATTTTTGTTTTTCATATATGAAAAACACATCTGGATTTACTTAACTGCAAATATCATCAAGACTCCTCATTGATGTGACATGCCTAATATGCTGTATTTCACTGCAGTTATGTGCCTCAGTCACATTTACACTACTTTAACACATTCACAAGCCTGCAATGCTGTAAAAACTGGCTATTTTTCTCACAGTGTAATGTCTTTATATGTTATCCCAGGAGGTGCAAGAACCCTCAGCCCTACCTTAGAGCAGCCTGATCTTGAGTAACATCACATGGACTTTGCCAGATCTTAATGCATTTAGGACTTTATAGTACAGCCCAAAGTACATTAAATCAGACTGTAGAATTTCTGTCAGAAATATGAATAATATATTCCCTAGTTTATACATGGAAAAACAGATCAGTAACAAAGGCCAGCATGTACTTCCTACACATAAATGCCTAAGAAAAAAAGAATTAAGTCAACAAAATGCAGACATGGCAATAATAAAATGTGTATTATTTCAAGAAAAAATTTGCTACTCAGAAGAAAAAGAGGAAATTATCATTACACAAAGAGAAAATATATGTGCAAAGTTTAGCAAAACAATCTCTGCTTAGATTACTTAAGAATTATGCCCTTTAGTGTTGTTAGTGTGGAGTTTTTTCCCCCTTAATAATCCCAATTATTTACCCTCATTAGAATTTTTAATATTTTTTTGATAAAGATTACAGTATTAAAATCTTAGGACTCAGGAAAGTATAGTGTAACACAATTTACATAATCTACTAAATTGTGAATACTGTGAGCATAGTTTCTCACACAAATGTGTATACAGAGGCATTTATGTCTCTTCCATATTAAGACTTTTCCAGTAAGCAGTGACTACTTTTTCACTACCACACTGACTACTGTGTGTCTCTTGCTTGAAGAGCTTATTTCAGAATGTAAAAAGAGGAAAGACAGAACAAATCTGAAATTTCTATTAGAAAGTGGGAGTACAGTGACCCCCTTGGCTGTATTCTCTTTTTGAACTAAAATGCAAAATGACATCTGCTCTGGTAACAGAAAATGCATTTGCATTTAATGGTGTAGTTCTAGAATAAGAACGCGTGATACCTCCTTTCCCTGAGCTTTGCTTGTATTGCATTAGGTGTTTCATACAGCAATGTTCACCCCACTACTGATTTTGTCCTCTTTTGCATATGTCACAACTCCTGAAATCAATGAAGTTAAGAAAATTTTGTCTGTACCTGGAAAATGTCATTATCAGACAATATTGCCATATGGTGCCACTAAACTGTCATCCTGCACTCTAAAGAACTTGAATGCTCTTTTTCCAGGGGAATTCAGAGTAGGCAAGCTTCCAGTGTAAAGTACAGACTCTGAAATGGCAGCTCCCAAAAGAGTGCTCCAGGGCTGACTTGTTTCCATGCAGAAATGACAAGTTTCTTAGAGTGTCTTTAGGAACCTGTTGTGTCCGTGGTACTTCAGATGATCTAATTGCTGTGTACTACAGCCAGGCTGGGGAGTCCAGCTGAGAACTGGAGAGTGAATGATGATTTCCTTCCAGAAGGAATTGTCTCTGGGGCAGACTACGTAAAAAAAATGCCTTTGCTATCTGTACTTCTCTCAGGAAATAGCTATTGTGGCAAGGTACAAGATGAGTCAGTTTTACACCATGAAAAAAACCCATCTTATCCCACTGAAACTGCTGTTAGGGACCATCGTTTCATTTATCACTTGTTACTTCAACATGAGGGATATTTGCACCAGCTTTAACTGTACTCAGTCCTTATGTGATACCATTCAAAACACCCTAGAGCATTAGGGAAGTCCTTCATTAGCTTCTCAGATATAAAAATCTGTTTATGTCTCTTTTTCTTAGATGAGAGTGAACTTCTAACTGTGGATTCATTTGTCCAAAAGTACTGGGAGCCCTGATAGAAAGACAAGGGATGTGCAGATGTTCTCTCGTGAAAATTACACTTAATTAACTTGAAGGTCACCTTGGCAGAAACTTTAACATGTTACAGAAATGGTTATGCAAAAGAAGTTCAAACTGTGTTTAATCCAGGTATTCAATAGTAGTGGAATAGTACCCCAAAACTCTTGTATTGCTGGTAATTTGCTCTGCTCACGAAGTATCAGGCACCAATATTTTGTTCCCTCTGTCAGCTCCCCATATAAGATCTTTTCCAGCATACCCATTTGTAGTAAATTGCTTTGCCAGATCCACCCGTTTTCTGATAGCACTGAACATCTCTTTTTGAAATGTGTTTTGCCCTTAAATATGCCAGAGTATGTAAGTGGCACCCTTCCAGGTAAGAATCAGCATTACATTTGGAAGTCATTTCTCATGAGATACAGTTTGGTTCCTGGGGGAAGGGCAGTTACAGACTGGATTTTTAAAGGTTTCTCTCAGCTCTGTCTTGTATGCTCTTGAGTATTATTTAATATTTATACAGTTCTCTGAGAGATGTTGGGGCAATTAAAATATTAATGAAAGCATTAATGATTTTTATTTTCATCCCATTCTTAGATATATTCAAGCCATACAGAATGTCTTTTGGCAGTCAGTGTGAAGTATGTGCTTTTTTGTTGTTATTGTTTAGTTTTTCCTTATTTTTTTCTCAGCCTATCTTTCTCCCATCCGTGATTTGCTGAGTGGAAAGTACCCATCCATAAACTATGATCATTCTCAGCACAATCCCATTGGAAGCTTAGTTTTGGTTAGTAATATGTTGATGTGATCAGACTTAAACTACTCCCCTTAGGAAAACAACCAACAAAAACCAATAACAACAAGCCCCCAGTGAAGTGCTCATTCAGCCATCGATATATCTATAGTAAAGTTAGCATTTAGTGATCAGTTATGATTCCCCTTCATACACAAAATGCATTTATCCAAGAATGTGGTATTTGGTCTGATTTCTATTAAAATAAGATGGAAAGCTTTTTGAGTGTGAGTCTGTTTATTATGTGAATTTTTCAGAGCCCTGGGTCTGTTATCACTGTCACTGTAGCTGATACTAAAAAAATAAAAAAAGAAATCTTTGCAGATTTTATAGGTGACAGAAGAAAGGAAACAAGGTAATATTCTGGTTAGATAGTGCTTTGTCTGGAAATAAATTTTAGAAAAATGCTGAAGCTTATCCTGTAACTTTACAAAAGGACAATGTATGTTCAAATAGATTTGGGGGGGGCAGTTGGTTCAAAATTCACATTTACAACTGTAAGATTGGGAAATCTAGATTATATCTCTTTTCTAGCTTAGTCATTTCAGTTCTCTTTATATCAGCATCTATGAATGCCAATCTAGGTATTCCCAAGCTACTGTTTACACTTTTATATAAATACAGTGTGTTTTGAACTTAGGTCAAAAATAGGAATTGCAGGCTTCAAGTTGGAATTATTAAGCTGTAGACACCTATGATTTAAACTAAACATTATAGTAGCTGCATCCTTCTTCAGTCATTTGTAAGGTCTGCCCTAAGCTCTCCTGAACTGTATTCATCATATGAGGATACAAGCTGCTTCAAAGCTTTTTAAAAGATTCACTGGACACTCTCAAACAAGCAGGGCCTTGGACTAACTTTGAAGGTGATAGGATCTTAAGCATTACTATCACTTTTATAGCTAATCGAGAGACTGGAAATTTGGATTACTTGTCTATCTTCAGGAACAGGGCTCTATATGTATGGTTTCTGAGAAATTACAGTTAATTTCTGAAAATTAAATAAATTTACTCCTGATTAGAGGGGTAGCAGAGGACATAGAAGAGCTTCATTTGTAATCAGAGATAGAACACTGCATAGAATTCCCAGGCTTGGTTTATTTTATTATTATTTCAGTACAAAAAGAATCACAAATTTATAAATGTGTAAACAAGATCCACACCTGAATATGAATTAACTTGTAAGGAGTGCTGTGCTGACATGAGTAGCGAATTTTCAATTCAGAAGCAGCTTTGCTATTTCTGCTTGAGACAGCTGTATTCTTTAGAGACAAACAGAACAGAAAAGAGAGCCCAGAGCACCCAAAATATTGAACCACCAATATTTTGGAAAATTAAGAAATGTGAAATTCCAGATGTTTGGAAGAGAACAAAGCCTTAAGATACAAAGAGGGTCAAGAAATAAGGTGAGTGTTTTCCCTTGAATATCTTCTCAATCCCTCTTTCACAAAGAAGCTGATAGGAATCTTTAGGTCATTAAACATTTTTCACTACTATCACTACTGTTACTGATAGTACAGCTTCAGTAAGAGTACAAAATTAGAAGATGTGGGGTTACATTCCTGTTCCTTGCACTGCGGAAGTCAAAGTTCACTCTGGTGGATGTCGTTTTCTGTTTCTTTTAAGACAGTGGATCTTTATTCTTTCATCTTATCAGTTCGTGGTCAGCTAAAGGAATCTGAATGTTTAGTCCCGGTAATAGTTCAACATTTACTACAGCTCATTGTGCTTTTCGGCTCATTCTGTTAGCCTTTTCTGTGGTATTTTTCATCCAAAAACAGGCTTCACAAGCAGGGCTTGTTATGTTCAAGTCTTATATTCTCTCACTTCTCTGTTATATTTCATTTGTATGCCTTGTATCAGCACTTGCACTGACATAAATTGAAATAAAATGTTAGTACAGGTGGGTTACACACTGAGGAAGGGTGGGTAGAATCAGTGTTTGCTTTCTGGGTATCTTTATGACTCAAGAGAAGAAGGAATATAGAAAGAAAATTTGGAAAAATGGAAAAAAATATTAGAAATTACTGATCTCAGTTATGGTGTGAATTATTTTGCTCTGTGACTGTGATACCTGCATCAAAGATTGGTGAGATGGTACCATGTTTTGTTCAAGCCATGGTAATACTTTTGGTCCAGAATGTTTTAGTTAAGCTCAATTAATTTGTCAAATAGTATTTTTAAAAAGGGGAAAGCAGAAGACCTGGGGAACTACAGACAAGTCAGTCTCACCTCTGTGCCAGGCAAGACCATGGAGCAGAATCTCCTGGAAACATATCAAGTCTCATGGAAAACAAAGAGGTGATTGGTAACAGCCAACATGGCTTCACAGAGGGGAAATCCTACCTGACAAATTTGGTGACCTTCTGTGACAGGGCTACAGCACTGGTGGATGGGGCCAGAGCAAATGACATCATCTACCTGGACTCACACAAAGTGTCCTGCATGACATCCTCATCTCCAAATTGGAGAGACATGGATTTGATGGACTGAACATGGACTGTTCTGTGGATAAAGAACCGGCTCGATGGCTGCACACAGAGTTGTGGTCAAGGGTCATTGTCCATCTGGAGACCAGTGATGAGCGGTGTTCCTTGGGTCGGCCCTGGGGCTGATACTGTTCAACATCTTTCTTGTCAACATGGACAGTGGGATTGAGTGCAAGTTTGCTGATGACACTGAGCTGTGTGGTGCGGTCAACATGCTGGAGGGAAGAGATGGCATCCAGAGGGACCCGGGCAGGCTGAAGAGGTGGGCCCATGCAAATCTCATGAAGTTCAACAAAGCAAAGTGCAAGGCCTTACACCTGGGTTGTGGCAATCCCAGACACACCAACAGGCTGGGTGGAAAAGTGATTGAGAGCAGCCCTGTGGAGAAAGACTTGGGGGTGATGGTTGATGAAAAACTCAACATGAGCCAGTGGTGTGCACTCGCAGCCCAGCAAACCAGTGGAATCCTGGGCTGCATCAAAAGAAGCGTGACCAGCATGTCGAGGGAGGGGACCCTGCCTCTCTACCCTTCTGAGACCCTACTTGGAGTATGGAGTACAGTTCTGATGCTCCCAACATAAAAAGGACTTGGAATTCTTGGAGAAAGTCCAGAGGAGGGCCATGAAGCTGACAAGAGGACTAGAGCACCTCCCCTACGAAGACAGGCTGAGAAAGCTGGGGCTGTTCAGAGAAGAGAAGGTTGCATGGAGACCTCATGGCAACCTTCCAGTAGCTGAAGAGGACCTACTGGGAAGCTGGAGAGAGATTCTTTGCCAGGAAGACCAGGTTAGATAAGGCCTTGAGCAACCTCATCTAGTGGAAGGCATCACTACACATGGCAGGAGGGTTTGGAACTAGATGTTCTTCAATGTACGTTTTTACCTGTTAACATTCTGTGAATCTATGATTTTCTAAAAAGAATGGAAAATTCCACCTGGATATGTGCATAAAACCTGCTTGGACCAATATTTAAAGTCATTCCAAGGGTACTATTCTTGTGTTGCTTAGAAACTAATACATAGTACTTGCTTACTTTTGTTTGCAATTTTAGATCATTAAATGCACTACATGTCATTATGAAGCTGTCTGGTTTATGTTGGCAGATGCCAGCATTTCACAGTAAAGTCATTCCTCCAAGAATTGCACATTTCTAATCTTGCTAAAGATATCTCATGAGCTAGATTACTTAGTTTCTGGATTAGAAGAAACATTTCTGAAACCAGGAGATATTTATGAAAAAGTAGTAGAGGCCAATGAGATGACAGCAGGAAATTTGGTGGATCTGACAGTGCTGAAAATCGAGGCAAGAGGGAACTGGAATAATTATTATGTTCAGGTATATGTTAAGATTGTGTCTCTGTAAATTTGAGCTGTTGTAACTGAAAGAAGAAACTCTCTTGAATTCTTCCACAAAAACCTTTGACAAAGACCCAGACCTTACTTTAATGTGAAAAAGAAACAGCTGACTCTCTGTTTTGAAATTGCAACCCTGTAATTTTTTTTTTTTTTTTTTGCAACAGACTGGATTTGGAAATACTGAAATACCACAAGAAAAGCAGTAAATGCAATAATTTATATGGTATTCAAAGAAAAAAAAAGAACTTTCTAGATGGGCTTTCTTGGGAGAAGTGACCCTTCTCCCTAAGAACAGGGACTATGTAAAAGTACTTGTTGCAAAGCTCAGAAAATGAAAGGTTTCTTTCATGATTAATTTCTCTTTGTTTCTCCATTTCCCATTAACATTTCTTGTAAAAATTCAGCATAAGAAAGCTTTCACAAAGCTCATCCATTCAAGGTCACAAGTGTTTCATTGAAATTTATTCAGTGCAAATCAGACAGTTTAATACACTCTAAAATCTAGGATTCCAAGGACATCCACTAAGTTTTTCAAGGAAATGTGAAAAAGCTGCCTGAAAAATACAGGCTAATACACGAAGAGCTGCTACATTATAAGATAATTCTATTGTCTAAATGGTGGTAAAAATCATTCTCTATGAAGATTTATTAGCCTTGTGTCTTGTGTCACTGACATTGTTATGCGAGTTTACTAATTTGCCATCAGACTGAATGCTGAACAAAACTCCCTGTGCAGGACATTTTACCCCTCTAACCCCTACAAATGCAAGAGCAATATGGAGAAAGAAAGATCATATTGGTGTTTGAATATCATCTCACATTATACATCAGGGGGAAAAAATGAAAAAAGAAGGGCTTCATTTCAATGTGTTTCATGTGAAATAAATAAGAACAAAGACAAAGTACATGATTATATTACCATTTTTAAATGAAATGAGAATATTAATAAGAAGAAATTGGTCAGTTCATTAATAAACAGCACAGTAGATTACCACTAAAAATTAGCATAACTAGCAATTGGCATGTTCACTTTGTCAAAGCGGTAGGAGGCAAGACAGGCTTTTGTAGGCAGTAGTGGGGTTCAATTCTTATTTGCTTGAATATGATCAATGATTCTTCAAAAAATACTGGCTACAGACAATCACAAATGAAAGCCATTAGAGATATTTTTTAGCTGCTTATAGAAATAGAAAGGTCTGCATGTTAATTTACCATGCTACTTCATTAGTTTTGTGTCATTTGTTTCATTAGTCATCTGCTGTTTCACACTGATGTCAATGACACAAAACTAATTTCTGGCTAAATTGTACTGGTGAATTGCACCCCATTACAGGAATAATTCCATTGTGCTCATTTGTATTTGGAATGAATGGTTACATCTAAGGTATTGGCTCTAACCACTTTATCCGAAACACTTCCACTGTGAAAAGAGGAAACATTTACTATGAATGGTTAGATGGTGCCTGAGATGGATTTTGAAATTAAACAGTGAGTACCCATGTCCTTTTGTAGTTCTGGCTTTAAATGCCTTCCCTGTTACATGACTTATGCAGTATTCCTTCTATGCTCTTCTAATGCAGGAATGTACAGCTATTACATATTGCGTAAACTTGGGAAGCAAAGTCATTAATAAACACACAAACCCATCGCCACCACTCCACCCCAGAAACTCAGGCCTGTAAACTTCTTGCCAGCATAGCATAAGGAAAGTGAAGTAACACACCTAATGAGGGCTATAAATCTTCATGTCAGTCATTAGTTAATGGGTTAATGAGTCTGTGGTTGTTTCCCTCCCATTCCTCTGTGGAGGGTGTCCCGTTCCACTATAAAAGGGGGAGCCGGGAAGGATTCTTTCGATAGATTTTTCTGACGAAAAATCAAGCACAAACACGGCAATATTATATCTGAGAACCATTTAATGAAAATTAAAAAAAAAAAAAAACCAAAGACAAACAAACAAAAAACCCCTGAGTGTTCTTATTAGAGGTGGGAGTGGGGCAGGAGAAAGGAGCAGATAGAGAGAAGAGAGAGGGGGAATGAAACAGAACACAGGGGGACACCATTACCACAGAACCTCGGCTATTTGTCAGCATCGGTTTGGCAGGCGGAGCGTGCGTGTCGCGAACCGCGGAGCGTTTGCGTAGGTTCCGTGGCAGGCTGGGCGCGATTTCCAAACAGCAGCGGGCTGCGTGTTCCTCCCGCCGGCGGGGGACAGGCTGCTGTGGCTGCGGGCGGGATTTCCAAACAGCGGCGGGCTGCGTGTTCCTCCCGCCGGCGGGGAACAGTCTGCTGTGGCCACAGGCGCGCTCCTGGAGCAGCTGCAGGTTCTCAGCGTCCGGGCGCGACGGCTGCGGGCAGCGGCAGCTGCAAGCTGGGTGCCGCGGGCTCGTGCTCCGGGCTCGTTGCCGCGGGCGACACGGGGAACACGGAGATGGCGGCGGTCACGGCTGGCTACNAGCTGCGGGGCGCGAGGTCTCGGCAGCGGCAAATTGATGGTAGAAACGGTGAAGCAGGGCAAGGCAGGGGGGCAGGACCACAAGGGGGAAAAGGCAGCGGGGCGGGAGGGAAAAGGGCCAAGCTGACTCTAGAGGCGAGTACCTGACCCCTCCAAGGAACGCAAGCAATAATGGCCTCGTGGTGTCCCGGCTTTAATGTGTCCCCAAACTCCTCCTCCAACCTGACTTCGCGGGCCCGTTTCTGGCGGCATCTTTCGCGGGCATCCGGGTACTTGCCTTCACCAGCAGGCGGTGGGGTGTGGGGGCACGGGGGAGCTGCTCGCAGTCCCATCGTGGGAGTTTCCTGTGCCCTGACTGGCTGCCAGGCCAAGCCTCCCTGGGGACAGGGCAACAGGTTTTTTTAATAGTTTTCTTCACTTCATGTGTGACATATGTTGAGGCATATATATTGGTCCCTCTCAGAGGGGAAGCATTATTTTGTTCAAGATTCTTTTGTAGACTTCTCTAGATTAATTTTCTTTTTGATGGCTTCAGATCCTACTGAATTTGATAGGAATTCTATTCGGCGAAAGTGTGGCACATTCATAATGTGGCATATCTGCTTCCAGAAAGAGACTCCAATACTGCTATCTAGAAGGTTTTCCTAACATCAGGTCTTTGAAAAAGGGGATGCAAGAAAGGCAAAAATAATATTTTATCCTGCAAGGAAAAAAAAATCTGAGAGTAAATTGTAGGGGGATGTCGCACGCAGACACGAAGGAACACACACAGAGGCCAGTATCAGGATCAAAGAGCAAAGAGTCAAAAGCCCGAAAGCCCGGGCCAAAGGGCCCGCTTCTTTATTTTATACACTTTTAGAAAACCTCTTGGATTCGAGGGTGAAATTACCACCCCTCAGCCACATAGGTCAAAGGAGAAATCAATCAAACTTCTCCACCTTAAGGAGAAAGAATGAAAACGTCTCAGGTCGGTTAGCATAACATGGCTTATGTTTACAGAAAGTGCGTGAGAACTCTATTTACAGAATTAAAAACATTGAAGAACTGTGAAATCAAGGCAATGTCGGGAAAAATCCAGTTCGAAAAAAGCTGAATTTTCTCCATAACACTGCAAAATTCACATTCATAAACTAGGTCTTGAGGAAGTGCCTTATATAAAATGAACAAATGATACAAAATCTAGCCTGACACCTCCAGCTGAGACTGAACAGCCACAATCCCATTCTCTTATTTTCCTTCTGTTATGTACTTAGAAAGTGTGCAGTGTGCTACTGGAGAGTAGGAGAAATAAAATATTGTATTATTTGTGTTTGCAGTTCACTCTTACTGTATTTGATTAAACAATTTTTTTAAAAGACAGAAATATTTTTTTTAATCTCACAAAATGACTACTCTTAGATGTAGACAAAATAGAGGAGTTTTTTTTCTGTGCTTCCAGAATTGCTATATTTTGGGCAGCTGCTATCAAAAGGAATTGGGTACTTCTGCAGTCTAAAGCAAACTGACAGAGCAAATGACAATGTCTTAAAAGGAGAAAGCTACTTCATTCTGAAATGCATACCACAAAATGACATGTTGTGACATATTGAAAGATGTCTGGCAGGCACATTTTTAATCATCTTGCTGGTAACCTTTGACCACTGCTGTGAGTGGCTCGCAGGTAAGCAAATGCTGAAGCCCACCACTGTGCTCTGTGTGAAGTTACAATGTGCTGTGTGACTGATCTGCTAAAATAGTGCATTATGCTGTTCTGGGTCAGGGGTTCAGAGCTGTACCAGGAAGAAAAATTTTTGTCTCTCCCCATGTTTGTAGGGTTAAGATACTGCTCCTGAATAGGTCACTTACTCCTCGTGCCTTAGCCATAATTTCTTTTCATTGGCAAGTTTTAAAAGTAAAAATCATGAAATGTTACAAATGAATATGGACTCAAGAATATGTTTATTCATTTTTCAGAAAGTTAGTTATGTTTCATCCTGACTAGGATGTGACTCTAAAATGGTATAAGAAATCAAAATTCATTCCAGGGACTTAGGTGGCATTAAAGTAGCAACAGGCTCTTGAAATTAGGTTTCTATAAACTTTCTGCTCAGGAAGTCCAAGCAGAACATGAGGCTGAACAATGAATCAAATCTAAGGGTGCATTTGGGGTTCTTATATGAGATTACCACACACTAATAATGGCAAGAACTTAAAGAACCCCTCTAAGTCAGGCAGTTTGGTCTCACTCTTAACTATCTTAATGCTGAGAATTCACAGGACAAAATTAATCTGGAGTGTATCTATCTCCACTCACTTCAGTGAAGTTAAATCAGGTGATACATTTGCTCCACTCTCTTGAGACACTGCTGTACTTGATGTACTTTTCTTTGTGTATGACAGAGAGAAACCTGACAGTATGTGAGTGATGAAGTTTAATATGGTTATCAGAAGGTCCTTTAATGACTATAATAATTCCCAAATCCTGAGCTTGTCAAGCTAACTGCTTTGCTTTCATTTAATTATAACTAATCATCATCCTCAGGGACTGAAAAGGAGAACTAAAATACAGGAAGAGAAAGATGAGTTACTAGAAGGGACTTCATATGACCTTATCCTGCTATAAACAATTAAAACCCCCAATCATTTTGTTTGATTAGGTGGTTTGCACTCGTTCTGTTCCAACATGAGCTACTTCTGATCATACCATTAATCATGTTATATAAGTGGACATTAATTTAATGTCTCTTCATTATGAAAAATGCTAAAGAGATGGATTTGTCTCAGCGATCAGACCAAAGAGCTTTCTCATTTTTTTGAGAGTAATAATTAAAAAGTGATTTTTTTCTGCATAGTATACAGAATTTCAAATCACAACAGTTGTGAAGGCAGAGCATCAGACCTTTCAAAATAAGAAAATGAACCTTTTTCTGCATCAGCCTGCTTTTTATATGAAATGAAATAGTGATGTGCATACCTCAAAGAAGCCTTCTGACTCAAACGGGACAATCACTGTAGTTTGAAGTAATTTTATGGAAATCACAAAGCATAGTACATTATTATGAAAATGCCTGAATAAAAATAATCCATGAAGCCCTTTATTCAGAATCTGCTTGCATGTTAGGGGTTTGTGGAGCTTTATATTTTCTTTTGGTTTGTTTATTTTTGTTTTGTTTTGACAGTCTATGTAAAAAAAAACCCAATAATTACATACAGTGTGTCTTAACCATTGCTGTTTTTCAACAATTTTACATCAAACACTCCAATTTAATGGACATTTAATAAAATAAGAGGATTAATGCTTTCAGAATTTGAGTTTAATATGCAGATGGGATGTCATTTTGGTTAGGCATCAACTGTTGCTATGGTCATGCAGCTAAAGTGGGAAAAATGTCTTTTTCAGTAAGAAAATGCATCTTAAAACTTTAACATTGTGTGATTGAGTTGAATTAAAATATCCAGCATAAAAGATAACTCAAATGCCTAATTTCTAAAGTTCTTTTTTTCTAGTGTAACTAGACAAACCTCATACTGAAATTCAGGAAATACTAATTTATATGAAAACACTTGGAGCTGTCTTCTCCTTTAGTCACTGAGGGACTGTCTGAGGAGCTTACAATGGATAAAGAAACTAATAAAAGAGTCACTGAAGGTATAAGATCATCTGGTTTAAGGTCACCCCCTGGTTTTGTCATAAGCCTTGTACAAGAGGAGGTGCCTCTATGTCTCACTTTAGGGGCAAACCAACTGACTGGACAGGCAGTGGAAGGAATGGGAGGTTCATTCCCCGCGCTGGTGAGGCACAGGAGGTGTGCTGCTGCCACCGCCTCCTTTCGCATAGGGACAAAAGGTCTCTGACAAAAGGCCTCTAACAAAAGTTCTTTACATTAAGGGGTTTTGCCTATTATTTAAGCTGTTAGCAGTCACCTGATTTATTCTGACTGAAAACGTTTAGAGGAGAGATCGCAGCAGCAGTTTCAAGGAGGATGAGGCAGAACTACAGCCAAAAGGTGTGTGTCCCCAGTCTTAAAAATTTAGTCTCTGGAACAACGCTGAAATAGTTGCACTATTACCTATGAAGAAGTTAGGTAAAAGGATTATTCCTTGACCTCATCCATTTCACAGAGCAGACAGTGAGGTACTTGCTGGACTTCTCTACTCCCCACTCCCCCCTTTCACTTGCCCTTCACTTGTTTGAGAGTTGAGTTGTTGTACAGTTATATTATTCTGTATCAAGAAATACTCTTTCTTGTTTTTGTCATTTCAAGGCTTGGAATAACTCCTTGGAATTATTTCACTATCCTACTCAAAACCTGTAGTACACAATTGACCATGATATGAGAAGGAAAATTGAACAAAAAGTAGGAAATGAGAGCAGCAAAGGCTCTGACTCCTCTGGAGCACACCACTGCTGCCTAGTAGGTGTAAAAAACACCACACAGTAGTATTTGCACGTAACAAGAAATAGTGTAGGGAGCAAAGCCACATAGAGATAGGTTTAGATGCTCTATTTCTTATGAATTTTCATTGTCTTCTGCCTGGAGGAGTGACTAGAATGATAACATCACAAAGAATTTAAGGAATCTGTTTTCAGTATGATTAGTTAACATAGTATTACTTACTTAGTTTCAGTAATAATTGATTTCAACACCAAATGAAAGGACACATTCTTTGAATATATGCATGCATATGTATAGGCATCTGTAAATGTACTGTACACACATGAATTTTAATATTTTATGCTGGACAAGTGTCATAATTAAATACCTTTAAACATCATGCCATAATTTCCTGGAAATGATGTGACACACATCTGCAATTTATCTGGCCCACATTCTGTGACCTTCCTCTGGCACGATCAAAACTCATGTTCATGCCATTACTAACAAAATACACACACGTGCACACTTATATATTTGTATGCACACCCAAGTGTTTATGTGTGTAGTCACCATTTATAAGTATATACCTGAACAAGACACTCTTACATGTACACTGTATATGGAAAGTCATTATATTCTCTATTTTATTCCCTGTACTGAAATAAATTTCCTGTACTGTTTGCTATCATTGCTTCCCAGTAAATTCACAGTAAACACGCTGACAAACAAGGAGTAAGGTTTTCAGAAATTCTTTGAGAGGAAAAGTCGATGCTAGAGGTAAAGCACTAGATAAGCATAAATTGTTTTAAGTGAGCAAGTAAGTACCACTTTTCCTAGTAACAGCTGCATATATGAGTAGAGCAGATTTCAACACCCTGGTGTCCAAGTGCTTACATACTAAACACTCTTCCTCATTTCCTCTGCATGCGTAGTAAAATCAAGCAAGAAGAAAACCTGACAGTGCCCAGTAAAAACTAATCAGGTAACAATGAAAACTGACACGTAGAATTTATTTATTAATGGAAAGGGACTTTTTTCCTCCTTGGAGACATCTTTGAAATTGCTAATGAAAAGTACAAGGAATCACTATCCAAGTCTCTGCCATACTTTGCTGTGATATGATGGGACTAACTGTAGCCTTTCTGAGGCTGTTGCCTGGCTGTGAAGAACACAGTGTAGTTTCTGATGCTCTCTGGAATCCAACGTGGGCATGGCAGGGCTGATCTGGCCTCCTGTGCTTTCCTCCCCTTGTCTTGGGTGCAGAGTAAGGGTGAATTTCATTGATGGCTGTAAATCATGTGAATGTTGTAGTAGCTGGCCCATATAAGCAACCCAGATCTCAGAGACAGCTTAGACAGACAAAACCACATCTGGGTTAAGAGACTGCCAAATAACCTAAGGGTGCTGGAAAGAAATTTCATAAGAAATGTCCTGAAAAGACATGGAAATCTGGGATGCCTAGCTAACAAAAAAGAGAGCTACAAGCTGAAATGTGGGGAAGCTGATGCCCAAATGCCCCTGGCATGTTATGCTCTCTGTCTGCATGAGGAACACCAAATCACTGGGAAAAAAAAGAGATCAAAAAAAGAGTATTTTAATATTTTGAAATTTCTTTGTGAGACTGTCTTTGTTTCGAATGGAGTAGAGTTAATTTTCTTCCTAGTAGCTGGTACAGTGAGAGTGGCTGCATGGTACTTACTTGCCAACTGGGGTTAAACCACAACAGGGACCAACACCTTACCAAGTGTGCATTTCCTCTGGAAGCCCCACTGGCCCAGGGCATAAGTAACAAAAGCTTTAGGATGCTATAGCACACAGTCATGAGCAAATTTCATTTGTTCTACTGGTACACACTCTTATACAGCTTAATCCCTTTCTCTGAGTGACACCACACTCTTGATGAGTTATTTTGCCTTTTCTCTTGACTGAAAGCAGATAACCCCTTTGTTATCTGTCTAAAACTGATATTTTGAAGCTATATACAACACAATTGAAAAACAAGGACTTTGTAAAGAAAACAGTGCATTCTTAATGCTTGAGTTGCAACTTACTACCAAAAATATTTGTTCGTGACCATGATCCCACATGAAGTGATGAAGAGGGGGAGCTGGTTACAAGGATACATACTTTTATGGGTTTTATGCACAAGTTCCATTTAGCCTTGTTAGTCAATTTTCTTCTTGTGTGGGAAATAAGATTTTTTTTCCCACTATTTTTCTCCAAAGTTTGAGTCTTCAGTGCCTGCACTTCTGAACTGACAAAGCTGTTACATGGAAAACAGGGCTGGTTCATAAACTGAACGGAGGCTGAGGTTGCTGTGACTGAGTGCCTTCCATGAACACAAAATTTAAAAAAACCTCTTGTTAATAACAGCAATAAACAAATGAACATGAAAAATTATGAAACAGTGGATAGTGACATTTTATTTCCTATTTCTTCACTCTGAATATGACTGGAACTTAGCATTGCCTATTAACATTGCAGCCTTCAATTTAAACTTCTTTTATTTTTTTTTTTTACTTTTAATTAACAGGAAATACAGAAACAGTAACAGCTTCTTGGATTATTCTCAAAATTAGTGTAGTGTCCCTGCTCTGCAATAACATAGACATAAAATTTACTTGAATGGGTTAATATGCAAAAAAACCAAAACCAACAAAAAAAACCCAACACAAAATGTTCTTGAACGTTTTTTATGTGATTTTCATCTTTGTTGCTTTTGGAACGATCTAAGTGTTCAAATGTTGCTGTAAGGCATATTTTGTATGTTTATCTAGGTCTTTTTATAAAGTTGTTTCACCTTTTCATTTGTTTATGTTTGTAACAATTCTAGTGCTTATTCTAATACCATTCATTAGAAGATTGATTAACATTTACAATGTTGATTCAGATTTAAAGAAATATTTTCAGGTTAGGGAGCTAATTGTACTTACTGAATTTATACATGTTGAGTAGCAGAATTATTTTCTCACAATTAAGCATTATACAGTGTTTAATACTTGCAAAAATTTTAAACATACCTTCCCATTCCAACCTCTGATTTCTCCTCAGTATCTTGGTTGACATATTATTGTGTAAGACTATGCTAGAATTTTAAAAGTTTTGTTTCTTTATCATCAGTTTAAATCCTCCCACCTTCCCCAAAATACCCTGAAAGAAATTACCAGGGGAAAAAAAAATCACTAATTTTATCAGGGCCATATTTAATTTGTTTTGTTTTTTTTTTCTTTGCTGAGAATAACAGAGAATATAAGTACATAGTGACAATTTACATAGTAGCTGAGCTTTCTTGCTAGCTATAAAATTTGCCTTTAACTTCAGTAGGGAAAGAACTGGACATGAAAGACAAGTGAAACCGAAGTTTCTGAAAAGGAGTTAATAGCTACTGTGCTTGTTCAGCACGGGTCTAGCGCAGGGCTTATGCCTTGGTTCAGTTCACAGGTGATGGATATTTTGACCAGGTCTATTTCCTTGACAGATATTCACTTCAGTAACTGTATTTGCAGAACCAATTTTAAGCATGTTTTGAACATATTTAAAATATGTCATGTCTTTCTATTTGTTGAGTTTTTTGTTCTGACCACAGATAATTGACATTTTTTACAAATGTCAAAAAGTGCATTGTTTTCACTAAAGTGTAAGAAGTGTTGTCATCTTAAGGGCACATGTTCCATGAAGGACATTTTGCTGCTTTATTTTTTAAGAATAATAAAAAGAAATGGTATTATTTAGCATTACATGAAATTCTTTGAACTATAAGCCTATTTTTATTTTTTTTCTGCACTCTTTTCAAAGCCAGCTGAATGTTGCTTAAGCTCAGACTGCGCTCCATTCTGTTGTTCATTTATTTTGCATATGATAAATGTAATATATCTTGAAGGCTTGATTCAATTGCCCACATGTTGCTGGCTAGTGACATTTCAGATGCTCCTTTCTGCCATCTAAATGTCACAGATCTCCCACAGGTCCCAAGAACCATCACACTGGGATATCTCAGATCCTATTAGATACTGCATTAAGTACATAGCTGTGAGCAATCAAAGTAGTTTGCAAGTGACTGCCCTGATCTTCTTGGTTAGCTCATAGAAATGAACTCAAACACCAGCTCTTCAATATAAGCTAGAAATGTAGTGCAGACATCTAATGAATGCAATGAACAGAAACTTTAGAGAACTTCCCAGTTTACTGCCAAGTAAACACTTGATGTTCTAAACAGCCCTCTAGGCCTGCGTCTCAGGTAGTTCTCCACTGGCACACGCCAAAAAAAACCAAATTCAGGTGAGAAAGGGTTCCCATGCTTGTGTGCAGTCATTGTCAGCTACAAATAGGTTCAAGCAAATTTCTAATGCTCAGGTTAAAAACGTAATGAGTGGTGGCATCCTTCTACCTAAGTGGAGTTTCTACTTGCAGAAGTATTGTAAATTCCTTGCATTAAAATAAAAACCACAAAAATAAGTTTATTTATGCTAATGCAACACCAGAATGTGTTTTTTCACCCATGTTTTTTGCTATGTATTTTCTCAAGTCTTAAATTTTTTATGTGTATAATTTATCTGTTTGAATTGTGTTGGGCTACACTGTGTGCTGGAAGAGAGATTAGGCCCTGTCGGCCGAAGAAGGAGCCTCATTCTCAGACCCAGAGGTGATCCTGGGATTACAGCCAGGTCACCGGGGATGGGCTGAGAGAGCATTGTGGGTTTCTGGACAGTGTCAGCCCTATGAGATGTGATAATTGCAGTTTCTGACCTTGTAAGGTATTGTTTACCTTTTACCATAATAGGCAATGTCTGGGAAATACTCCAGGTGATTGGGGGACACTGAGGTGCACATCTTTCCTGTTTATATGAAGTGATTTCCTGTAGGTACTGGTATTTAAGAGAATTTCTGATGCGCAATAAAGCTTTGCACCTTTCCCACCATGTGTGCGGAGTCCTTGCCCATGCGTGAATACTGCAAATTGAATACTCCTAACAGACTTTTCCTAATATCTTTTACTCATAATTTAAAAGCTCTTTCTCTTTTATATTATTTTCTAATTAATCTGCCCAACTTGTCATTGATCATCTGTGTTTCATTGCTTGAACTTGGTTTCATCAATTCCGACATTTGTTAGTTTTACAATTGACACAAACCTAACCACAATCAATTGCCTTAGATCATCTGTACAGTTATTATTTCTTGTCCAAACCATTTCATTATCAGTTCTTTTTTTTTCTGCAGATTTCCCGTCAGGGAACTCATCTGTAGAGTCAGTATCTTCATTTGTTGTCTAGCTTTTTGGATTCTAACCTGTAAAACAGTAGCTCTATATGACACAATCACGACTTTTAGTCAGTTATTTGTACTTTTTAAAAAAAACCCAAAGCATTTTTTCCTTCAGATTTTTTGCTTTTTACAAATTCTACAGTAACTAGACCCCTTCTCAGATAGCTTTAGAAAAACATACTCTCAAAAGTGATTTTTCCTTATCTGTTTTGTCCTTGGTTTCTTAATTTTTATATTGTTTTAGTTTGTTGTTCTGCTCCTGTCTGCTTTTCTTTTTTTTCCTGGTAGTCTTCACTTTCATATTTTCTGCTTTTTCAGTCTTCATCATAAATTAATCTTGATAAATCAGTCTCCTCAGGACTGAATTCATTGCCATCAGTGAATAAACAATTCCTCACAATTCCCTTATACAGCATGATTTCTATTTCACATCTGAAAGCTAAAAATATGACTTCTTCTAGCAGTAAAATGAACATATCTCATGACAGTCAATCTTTTATCTATTCTCACTGAACCCCTCAGCTTAATGAAAAGGTAAACTACCTTGATCGATTTCTAAAGAATAATACACATTTTACAAAAAAAGTTGCCTTTTTTAATATACTATCAAAAGCCTATTTAAAGAGTATCAAATTTTAACAGTATCTTAATTTCTGTTCTGCAAAATTACTCAGCATCTGTTTCAGCACAAGCAGCTGAGCAGTTGTGTTGATCCAAACCTGGTCTGCCCCTTCACTGCCCCTACTCCCACAGATATCTTTATTTATTCCTCAAATGCCATAGAAAATACTCTACCTCTCACATTTAATAAGCTAAATTTGCTGTAGCTTCTGCATTCATGCCTAACTCAGTGCTTGCTATTTTAAAATTTTCTTGGAGAGCTACTGAGTTGATGAAGCTTCATGGTTTCCCAAGATCTCTTTCTTTGTTAGATTTTCTGCTAGAACACTTATTTCTCCAAAGAAGTCTGGTACCTGTTCTCCCTTGATTTACACTGAGAGGCTTTGTCTGTACCCTAATGTACAAAAGGATATTCTGTATCTTTAACACACTTCAAGATGTTTTTCCTCTCTCTTACTTTTCTTCAGACATCCTTTATCATTGCTGGTGTGCACTTCTTTGGGCAAATATCGGGCAAATATCTAAGTTATTTCACTGATTGTGTGATACAGCCCTAAGGTCCTATTTCTTTTGAGTATTCCTCTGAACAGTTGTACTCTTTGATTATCCACTCACCTCTGCCTTTTCTTTCTTCTTTTTTTACTACTCTGTAGTACAAAATTCATGAATATGTACAGCCAGTTGCTCTTGCTGCATATTTAAGAGTTACTTCAGTACTCGCTGGTAGGAGGCTGCCTACATCTGGAAACTGAACATTTAGAATAGAGAATGCCTTGCTTGCCTTACGGAATGTTTGGTCTCTACTCCAGAGACCTCAAAGAGTCTGTGCACAGTACAAGGAGTCTGAGAGCCAAGCTGGGAGCACGCACAAACTCCAGGAGAGGGAGGAGGAGCACAAAAGGTGCTTCAGTGTCAAAGGATACTTTACGCCTTGCCTCGTTTCCTGTTCTTCTGGTTGTAAAAGCACCGCAAGACCACTGGGCTTCTGGCTTCTACAGTCTGGTAGAAAGATACTCAGATTGGGTCAGTTGATGACAGCTACCTAGCTATAGAAGAGATATTTTCTTTATAGAAAGTTACTTTTTTTTTTTAATTTCTTTTTTCCTTTTTTCTTTTTTTTTAATGACATATAAAAGGTATTAATAAAAGAGCTAAAGAAGATGTGTGTCTCAAAACTTGCAGTGTAGAGTGTTTTCCTCTGCATCCTTATATTTGTATTATACTGTGTATTCCAGGATTCTCATAGCCACTTTATCCCTATTTTGACTTACTAGAAAATTTAATTTCTGTATTTTCTTCAGTATTTAGGTCTTCCAACTACTTACCCTTAATTCATCAGGTGTTTGTATTAGGAAATAATCAAATGTCACACCTGCAAACCAAGGTGACTAACTTGAATGAACTTGTTTTAAGACCACGGAATATATTGGCATCTGCCTTACAATTTACTTGACCTTCCTCTGTCTGCAGCCATGGACTCACATCAATCATTCAGACTATGCTGGATCCAATTTTGTCTTCCTTCTTGCTCTTAATTAATGCTAGGTCTCTAGGCATACTTCTGCTCTTTTACAACAGGACGTGGTCAATTTGTGGTCATTTTTTCACCCATCACACCAGTTAACTGACCTAAGAAAGGGCCTACCTTCCCTTTTAGACAAAAGCTCACCCAAACCTCCATTTTTCCATTGCGAAATAATTGAAAGGCAAATTTTTACCAACTCTGTCTGTAACGCTTTTCCTAAAGAAAATAAACCATAAAGGTAGGCATGTGTGCATATATATAACATATGATATTATAACTGAAGAATTGTTCTAACAGCTGGGGGTTTAGAAATTAATCAGCTTTTTTATGCAAACTAGATATTAATTTTTATTGCCATGGAAGTTCATAGGCTGCAAAATAAATTAGATAAACTGAAGTGCCAAAGGAGCTAAGAAAAAGAACATACTCTTGGAAAGAAAACCTAAGTTCTTCTGATTCCAGCAGCTAGTACAGCAGTGGAAATGGGATACATTAACTGCACGAAAATGCAAACTGAAAAGATGTGTTTAGTGCTTGTTTCTGTTTAGAGAAACTCCCAGGTCCATACAAAGCTGACTGTGTGCACTGCCAACCGTGTAGGCATCACAGAGGAGTTCAGTGGTGACAGTATTTGACATTTGTCCTAAGGCTCTGTGTACAGTGAGTGCATGCCTAATTTGAATAAGGGGTTGAAACCTTTTTCTTGTAACTCATAGTTCATTTCTCCATTTATACTTTTTTCTCTGTCACTATTGTACGAAGATTTTATAAAGAACTTTTTTAGGTCCTTTTGTGAATTTGGGAGAAGCCCTTTCATTGACTTTCAAGTACACAGAATTATTAAGTTTCCTCAGTCAGGAAACATACCTATGAAAGATGATCTAGAAAGTTTTGCCAGCTCTCATTTCCATAATGCATCTTTTGGGGCTATAAATACGGGTGTATGATGTTTCACAGCTTTTCTACCTATTTCATGCCTTATTAGTGCTTCTCAAATGCTTTTTGCCAAAGAGAGGTGGATCAGTAATTCCATTTTGCATATCAAGAGACTGGGAAAGGAGAGCTGAAGTGAATTTTTCAAGGTCAGCTGGAGGCTAGTAACTGACAGAGAGGCTGATGCAGGGCTGAGATCCTGACTGGTTTCAACAGGCATCTGGGCATGCTGCCTCTCAGCTGGGAGAATAAAAGAATACTGTCTTCTGATATGCATCTTTATGCAAATGTGACTGTGTACGAATGCCAGGTACATAGATGTACTTATATAGGCTGAGTATGTGATGTGTGATTTATTTCTTAAAGAAACAACTTTCTGAAATCTTGGAATTTTCTCCCTGTCTCACTCGTCTTCTGCTCCACCACACTGAAAAGGTCTTGACAGTATTTCATCTCATTCATGTGTTACCATTACTACTGTCAGGAGGTTTTGGATAACAAATGCAATGCTTTACCAGCTAAAAACATTTTCTTTTTCCACTGACACAGACTCGTCAATAAAACCCCACGGCATGTTAACTTCCCATCTCTCAGATGTGGCACACTGGCATTTACAATGCAGAGAAAGGTAACAAAGTGTGAAAGAGATCATAAATCATTTAAAGAGAGTTAAAAAGAGACTTAAAACAAAAGCCTTCAGGAAAGGAAGGAAAAAAAATGAAAGAGTGTGGGCACCAAAAATTATTTTATACAGGAATGAAACAATGACCTTTTCACCTATCATCATTCACATTGGTTTGCCTTTCTCAGCCTCTGGAGTTTAGAACAATTCAGCTGGTGTGCAGAATGCTGCAAGAGGAATGAACCTTTTATTTTATTATTACCCAGGGCATGATACCCTTGAGAGGAATGACAAAAACAAATAAGAGCAAACAGAGCAAACGGGAAAGCAAAGTCACTACAGGTTTGGGATAATAAAAGCAAGCAGTGAATGTAATATACTGAGAGATAGCCTTCAATTCAAAGTTCACAAGGCAGGCAAATGTACTTTATTGGAAACTTTTACATTTCAAAATATGTTTTACAATCTTTTCACTGAGCCATTTAAATATGGACTTTGCAGATGCCTGAAAATGTAGCAAGGGAAAGGGGCACACTTCATCATAGCTTGAAAATGTGAACGTACAAACAGTACTCTTCAAGAAGGCACACAACAGAAGGTTGGATATTTATATGATCAGCTCTAAATCATGATGTTTTACAGGCAAGCTCTGTTTTAAAATAAGTGCAGCTAAGAAGGTGATAGGCTTGTAACCAAAATCACAGATGGTGATTGACACAGATGTCCATGTCAGAATCCTCAACTCCCCACTTTGGAAAAAAAAAATTTATACAGCACAATTAAGTGAAAAGGTTTTGATATGAAATACAAATGATAACAATTATCAATTGTGGCTAGCCTTTTAGAACCCTTTTTTATAAACAAGAGAAGCAAAGACTGTAACTCTGAAGTCACCAGTAATTCAGCTCCACACATGGCAAGTAGTTCTTAATGAGAACAATAACATTAATGTATATAAAGCATTTTGTCATCAAGTGCTTTACAGACATAACACATAAGCTAATTTCAGATTTTTAAACACTAGTAGTCATCTGAAATCTAATTACTGCTAAAAAACACAAAGCAAAACTGTGGAACTCTTTTTGGCAGGAACAAAGGAGTAATAATATATCCAATTAACAGTGTAGAAGGTGTTTTAGGTAGACAGATTGACATTAGTAAACTAGAATTTGAAAATGACTTCACAATAAACCATTAGCTTTGCTGAACAAATTAAGGAAAAGAAAAAGAAAGCTATTTCTTGGTGTGAAATAGACTCAGGCTTGATCTATGACTTCTGTTTGGAAGCGAGGTAAGTCACAGCAGTAAGTAACACAGGCAGAGACTTAAATTTCCACTTCCCTGATCATTTCTGATAGTTTCTAAGTCATCAGTGATTTTCCAGCAAGTTATTCCCAGGCTGAGAAAAATAATTTAACTGCCTTCCTTGTAGAGTCTGAAAGAGAAGGCTGCTCGAGATCAACATTGTCCAAATGTAGAATTCTGAAAACACTTTTTTTTTATTTAATAGAAAAGGCAACAAAAATGAAGTATCAGTAGAAACCACTTGTGGGATTTTTGCTAGCTCTCAAAGCTCTTCCAGTTGACCATTGCATCCCTTTCAAGATCTGGAAATGAGCAGTACTGACTCGTTCTTGTTAGCCCTCTAAAGTCACGTGTATCTTGCTGTCTGCTATCACAAGCTGGTTACTTAACCAGGACTGTTTTTCATCTTTCTCCCTGCCATCAAGAGCACATTTTGAATTCCAGTCACCACTCTGAGATTTATTAGACCATATTGGTCCAGTCTGGATCTGACTAACTGTCCTGAGACAACGTCACCTTTCACAGACTGATTCAGACTGTTGTTGACTCACACAGAAAGTTCCATCTACCTAATAACAAATTTTAATATTTTTCTAGTGACATAAGATATTTTATTTCTATTTTTTTATCTGATTAGTGAGTTTCAATATCATACTTAATTTCAATTTTCCTCTATTTAGATTGCCGCAAAAACGCAGTCTCTTAACTCTGTCAAAGGGCTAGGAAGGAGATGTAAATAGCTGGTGCACAGACATTCTAAATCTGTGGTTGTTTCTAAAGCAGTTGAAAAAGGTCAGAATAAAAACAGGCATGAGGAAAATAAATGACTATTTTGCATCTTCTCAATGTTTAGCTCTCCATCACTGTTTGCACTCCTCTGATGTTTCTCTCAGCATGCCTTATCCTCCATTTTACATTTGCTCTGGCAGACCCCATTGTTTTCTGTAGGCATTATGTCTGGGTAAAAAAACCTGGATCTGACTAACAGTTATCTCTTAGAACATACAATATGCCACACAGAATGCCACAGTAAAGGAAACTGCAGAAAGATGCTATAAAAATTGCAAAGGAGAATGAAAACTTAGTTTCAACTAGGCAACTTGCCACAGAAACTTTCTATGCTCAAGTTTCTTCAGTTAGTATTCTTTCTTAGTTCTATAAGATTTTCTTTTTCCTTATCCAAATAAGGCTTTAATGACAACATTTATAATGGTGTCAGCTCCTAATACAGCTCTAAGTGCTGGTAAAAAACACACTCTCATAATATTTCTCTTGTTGCTGAGACTGATGCAAATGCAAAATCAGGAAAAATATTCATGATTATTCCTGAGGTTCATTATAGCATCTTAGTCAGCACTTTAATTTCTGGTTGCAAAGCGATTTAGTGGAACTGGAAAGATACAGAATGCTTTTTCATTTTTTCTGCTCCCTCATAAGTCAAGCACACAATAAAATTACAGCAGTAATAAAAATACTAATAGTGCACTGTGCATCTCTTTAACCAATTATCCCATTTCCTGCCTGGCTGTTAAGTTGCACTCAGAATGCTCAGAGAAAACACATTTGCATTGTACAGTAAAAGGCAAGTTTAAATGCATTACATGACAGCTGGTGTATTAATGTCACTTGTGATCAGCAACATGAATTGCCTGTCTGAGAAATTCATGGGCAGTCAAGACAATGAGCTAAATTATTCAATGGGGAAGAATTTTGTGTCTTTTAGGATTCAGTTAAGGTACATAAATGTAAGTTATAATAGTGAGTCATCCTATAACATGGGAGTGTTTTGTGACTGCTATTAGTATGGGGTCAAAATATACAGTCTAGAATGTCAACACCTTTGAAAGTTCAGAACATGAATTCCAGGCTGAAAAATTAGTCTGTGTTTTCATTTGTTTCATTTTGCTTAAAAACAAAGAAAGAGTTTTCGAGTGATTTTATATAGAGGAATTATATGGACATCCAGAGTGGATCTTCTTTTCTGGCTGTTTTTCCTTGTGTAACATTGTGATCATCAGTGTGGAGTAGTTCAGACTTGTTATGTTTTGGGGTTTTTTTTGTTTTAATAGGTCTTTGTTTAAAGATTTAAATGTTGGTCTGTGTGCATGACCACCTGTGGATATATCTTAGCTTCATGATTTCTATGCTTAGATATTTGAAACTTTTCCAGTGAATGCCCACAGCATGAATACCTGTAATACATGTAACTTTTTTTAAAAAACACTTCATAAGAGGTAGGGAGTGATGTGTGGGAAATTCTTTCTCACACTTAGAAATCCCTCTTTGTAAGAATTATTATAGTATCAGATAACATGATCACATACATGAGAATTTAGGGTCTTAATGACTGTTTATGGATTCTAGTTTGCAACACTCTAAATAGAGAAATCCTGGCATTATTGAGGTCTAAAAGACTTTGATTCAGTGGAATTTGTATAAGGAGTTCCATGCAACTGCTGATAAATACTGTTGCTCCATCAGCATCACGTAAGGCAGTGATTTCGTGACTTAATATAGGTTTTCCCTTTGGTTGGTCAAAGGACTAGGTATGGGCAATAGCTACACTTCACACTTTCTCTGCGTCATTTGTCTTGTCCTTGGTCATTAAACATGTACACAGACATGCACTTATTTACTTTCTTTTTCCTGCTCAAATTGATGAGGGAATGCTGGGCTTGGTGTGAGAGCATGGGCAGAAAATAAAAAGACAGAACACGCTGGAACAGTGTTAGAGGTGTTCTGCAGAGACAGAGGCAGACTTGCTATAGTGACAGTGAATGGAGATCAGAGACTGGAGAATCCCAAGAATTAAGTCATTTGGCAATAGGGTTCACTGACAGGGAAAACTACCTGAGCAACCCTCAAGATCTCTGTCCTTGGTGGTGTTTGCTATTCCTTTTCAAGAAGTTCGATTATCTGATTTTCAAACATGTGGTTAAGTGTAGATGCCGAAAGCTTGGTCACAGGGAGATTTCCCAGCTTTCTGCCAGTGTCAGCGTGAGAACAGTTAGAAGTCTTTGTAAACTAATTTCTGATCATTGCAGCTGCAAGTGTTAAGCACACTGTTGTGACAGTGACTAGAGAAATGTTTTGAAATGGGTGTTGTAAGAATAAACCAATCATTCTGAGAGGTGGTGGCTAGGGACCAATGGTCTCTAGCCATTCAAGTGAACTAAGATATATACACGAGTTTGTAAATTAATAAATAAGGCCATTTTCTTCCTTGATTCAGTTGTGTCGTTTCTTGCTGTCCTTGGTACAGCTGCGACAGTGAAGCTTACTGCAGTTCTGTAGTGAAACTTCTTTGATTATAGACCAAAATTCTGTCAGTACAAGACTGATGTGGCAACCATAATAATTGCTCAGTGGCAGTCAGATGAGCCAGATTCTGTGCCTGGGGTAGGGCCATCCTGTATGTACACACAGACTGGGAAACAAGGGGCTGGGGAGTAGCCCTGTGGAAAGGGACCTGGGGGTCCTGGTCAATGGAAAGTTGAACATGAATCAGGAGTGCCCTGGCAGCCAGGAGGGCCACCCTTGTCCTGGGGGGCATCAGGCACAGCATCGCCAGCTGGGCAAGGGAGGGGACTGTCCTGCTCTGTTCTGCACTGGGGAGGCCTCACCTCAAGTTCTGGGGGCAGTTTTGGGTGCCACAATATAAGAAGGATATAAAGCTGTTAGAAAGCATCTAAAGGATGTCTGTGAAGATGGTGAAGGACCTTGAGGGGAAGCCTTATGAGGAGCAGCTGAGGTTATTTGGTCTGTTCAGCTTGGAGAAGGGGAGACTGAGGGGAAACCTTATTGCAGTTACAACTTCCTGGTGAGAGGAAGAGGAGGGGCAGACACTGATCTCTGCTCTGTGGTGCCCAGTGACAAGACCCAAGGAAATGACATGAAGCTGAGTCACGGGAGGTTTAGGTTGAGTATTAGTTAAAGACTCTCCACACAGAGGGTGGCTGGGCACCAGAATGGGCTCCCCAGGGAAGTGGTCATGGCCCCAAGCCTGACAGAGTTCAAGAAGCATTTGGACAGTGCTCTTGGGCACAAGATGGGATTTTTGGTGTGGTCCTGTGCAAAGCCAGGAGTAGGACTCAACTATGCTTGTGGATCCCTTCCAGCTCAGGACATTCTATAATAAGGTTGCAACATGACACGTCATGCTGTCAGTATAACTGAGAAAATCAATTGACATTATGATGCATTCTAATAACTTACCACCAAAGACCAATATGTAAAAGCAACGTTTATCAAGGTATAAACTCAGATTTATTTTGGTCCAGATATTCAGATCTCCTTATTAGCAAAATTATCTTTGAACTCAGTGAAATTTTCTGGCCTCTAAGTAAAGCTTTCCTTGTAGCTTGTATTGCATGTCTTTCTGAGAGTGTGCTCTAGTTGCTTTTTTAAGCAGTTGCTAGTTCTCTGAAGGGACCTGTATTTTTATGTGCATGTGAAGAATGTGTGTTTGTCCATGTGTCTGCAAGGAAGATAAAGACCCAGTGTGCAATAAAGATCTGTGGTAGATTGTGTTTCTGCAACAGAGAAGAGAGTTCTGGATAAAGAACCAAATCTTCAAATACACCTAAGATCAACATATTTCAGAAGAGCTCATGACAGACACACCTGTGAGACTGAGATCACAATTTTACTCGTGTAATTACAGCAAGCAGGATAAAGAAGACTTCATTTTGGAAGGTGAGACCAAATGCATGAACCAAAGGATGTGATGTTCATAACTATTCTCCAAATATTTTTCTGTTCCTTTATTGTTAAGTAGGTGAAACAGTGTCGTTAGCCAGGGGTCCGGGATCGCTCAAGCTCTCGCTGGCTATTAGGACACACCAACGATAAAGAGCCAGGAAGGGTCTCATGCATGGAGTTCCGCAAGGTAATTTCATTCGAAGTACCAGGTGAATGAGTCAGAGGCAGAAGAACCGAGAACAATGGGACTCTCGGGGTTTTATATGGGGGCGGGGAGAACATCAGGGACCAGTGGTCTGAGGGCACAGGGGCGGTACATAGGCGGGGCTGGGGTAGGGGGACCAATAGGGAAATTGAGGCAGGGACAAGGGGATGGGGGCCAATGGGAGAATGGGGAGGGAGGAGCTCTCTGGACCGGAGTCAGGACAGGGACCACTCCAGGGAACAGAGCTGAGGTACATGCTCCTTGGCTCCCACAAAGCAGTTTTCATCAGTGCATGTTTCAGAAATGTACTGTTGGCATTTTTGCCAGCACAGGGGAGAGTCAAGACCTCTGTACCATTAACTTCTTTCCCTAGAACTTTATTAGCAATGTGGGGATGGTATAGCCTTACTACTTTTTCCTACCTTATGATGCTATCATTTCATCTGTAACCAGTCTAAGTGCTAGGTTTGTAATACAGTCAATGAAATTTTCACTTGCTCTTCTGCAGAGCTGGCCTCTTACATGAACCTTAATTGTAACTACAGCTACTATATAAAATTTCATAGATCCTTCAAGATTAAGTGTAGTTGTTAATTTGCATAGTTTTATGAAACATTTATTGGATTTTTCTTTAATGTCTTAGCATATTACTGACATAGATAGCATAATGTGAAAATAACAACAAGGGACTTGAAAGCTTTATGGGGCATTATAAAACCATTCCCCAGTGGAAATGTTATTGTAATATGGCTCTTCAATGTATTTGTTTTGTAACATTTTAGAATTATATGCTATATCTTTAGTGTATTAAAGTTATCCACATCTGTTTCTTATACATGAAGCCTCTTAGAGGTACTGTGTTTCCTCTGTTTCCGATTTTGATAATCATTCAGGAGAAGAGAGGGAGGAACACTGGTCTTTTATTAGCAGTGCAAATTGGTGCAAACCACTTCCTTTAATTCTCTTGGAAGTGCAGACCTCTTCCTTACTTCTGTATTGCTAAACAGAAAGTAAAAAGTACCTCAATACCTAAGGAGTACTGAAATATAAAATTTTTCACTTGCTGTGAATATCTGTCATGTTGCTACATTATAAATATGTCCTAATTAATGTAATAGTATTTGGTATTGCATTGCCCAACAGGGAAAGAAAATATTAAAACTTGAAAATGAACAATTATGTATTTGAACAACTGTAAATAAGAATAATAAGAAGAATAAAAGAGCTACACTGTTTGTCCCTCAGCAAGCTAGAAATAAAAATTTAGCAGACTAAGTACAGACTGAAACACTCGGAGTTTCCTCATTGCACAATGGGATGCTTTTAGAGTATCACTTCTATTGTTGTATCTGACATGTATAAAATTACCTCCTTTCCTCAAATATTGTGAAAGGGTATTAGGTAAGACTTTGCATTCCTGTGAATAAAAGGACCTGGAGTCCCTTGTGGACACAAAGTTGAATATCAGCCAGAAAAACGCCCTTGCAGCAGAGAAAGCCAACAGCATCCTGGGCTGCAGTGGGCAGAGGATCAGCTACAGGAATTGATCCTTCCCCAGTTTAAGAGAGACCTGGACAAATTGGAATAAGTTCAGTGACGGTCTGTGATGGTCATTAAGGACTTGGGACATTGAGAAGAGGCTGGGAGAGCTGGAACCACTCAGCCTGAAGAGAAGTCTCTTACGCTCACCTCAGAAACACTTAGAAACAGGATAAAAGAAAAGCAATGGAGAAATGGAAATTCTCCCTGGATATTTAAATTTTTATTTCACCAAGACCGTGGTTAAAAGGGTTGTCCATAGAAGTTTTGGCATCTCCATTCACAGAGATATTAAAACCTGGACAACACAAGAGCTGGAAAAACCTGATATAACTTTTGAAGATGGAGATTTGCCTTGGGAAGTGATTAGACCAGATGACCAGCAGATGTCCTTCCCAAGCTAAATTGTTCCAAAACCCTGTGATTTTAACATCTTATAATGGAAATTAAGATGGTAAAATTCCAATTTTGTTCTAGGACTGAACCTATGAGTAAAAAAATTGTATCATGTCACACATTTGGCCTGCATGACGGAAGGTCCTTTTATCTTAACCATTTCTTCAACTCTCTACATTCTAGCTTTGGGCTTTAAGGGCAAAAACAAGAAAGAAAGAAAGAAAGAAAGAAGGAAAAATCCATCATTAATTGGATTCGAAAGTCTTAGAAGGACAAAGCCAAGAAATAAACAAAATTATGATGTGAAAACTTTGGATTTGCTCCTACAGCTTTAATTCCTCACGTCCCTAACTCCTACATGCATTCATCACTTGTGTTGTTCAAAAGTGGCTCAGTCTTACAAACATGAGTCCCCTTACGTGGTGCTCATCACTCAGCCAGTCTTCTTCAACCCTGCCATCAGTTTCAGTTGCATAATTTTTCACAGGATCCCTGACTATTTCAGTCAGACATCATTCATCAAATCAGTCAGTCTTTGTACTTTTATGCTTTTGTCGTTATTGAGAATATTGTGCCACAGTTCACAGTATTTAATCTTGCTCAGAAAGAATGAAATTCCCCAAAAGAGCAAAAATGTTACGTTAAATTGCACTTGATGTATATTTTTGCTGTTACTTTAATGTATTTAATCAATTTTGTGCCATAATGAAGGTATTTTATAGCTCAGCTTTTCTCCTTTTAAACCCTTGCACCTTAAAACATTAACAAGCATAAGTACACACTTGAACTTAGAGTGAATATTGATGTAAGTATGTACATACAGACACACATGCACAAACTTATACTGGAGACAATTTCTATCATCTCAGATAGCAGTGGATACAGCTCTTCCAAGCTGGTGACTTGTCTTCTTCACCAGTTGCTATCAGCTCCCTCTAAAGTCTTTTAGATCCAGCTTCCAAAGGGCTGTCTGTCAGATTAATTAATATTATACAACTAACAACAGATTTTGAAGTCTCCTTTGCAGTAAAAGGATAATATATCCAGTGTTGCTACTGAAGTGTTGTGATCAGGAGAGCCATTGTGGGTTAATTCCGAAGTTCTCACAAAAGTATGCAAATCTTGTCATTTTCACATCATGCTCCATTGCCCGTTCGATCACTTACAGCTCCCTTAATATGAATTGGTTGGTTGTTTCACACAGGTTTTGTTTACACTGGTGATACCCTTTCATCTTTTCAATGAGGCAGTTAATACAAACCGTCCAAAAAGTACCCAAGTTACAAACCAGAATGTCCTTTACATACCCTCCAAAATACTGCTATTTGCAGAGCAAATGTTTTCATTTTAGAATTCGCTCTTTGAGGATTTGAACATGTTCAGTTCTCCATGAATATTAGATTCTGACAATATACAGAGTGGATCATTTTCTCAGTCTCTGTAATTCCAGCAGCCATGCATGTTATGAACTCATTTGGCATAAAACAACCATATATTTGTCTAGCTTTAAGACTACTTTTGAAAGTCACAGGGAGGATTTAGGAACCAAATGATTCCTCAGAAGACAAGGACAAATAGAAAATAAGTGAATTAGGATTTGCAGTTCTTGGGTGCTATGCACAGCACAGATTATCTTGGCAATCATATACTGACACATTACTACTCTAAATATTCAGATCTCCTTAATGTTAAAAGGGTATTATGATAAATTGCAGGAGATGTCTAAGTCTTTCTATGTGTGGTAAGTATATCATCACTCATATTCGATTAATTCAGCTGAAGATGGTTACACTAGTATAATTAATTTGGCATTAAAAAGACCCCAACTTTGTTACATGGGAATCCAATAAGAATTGCTTCATAGGTTTCAATTCAATTGCTGTCTAATCTTAGTTAATTAAATAAATATTCTCTAGAATTCTAGAATATATTGCAAATTAACCTGTCTTGTAGGTGGAATCTCTGTCCAGTGAAACAGGATTAAGATCTTAAAGGAAAAAAAAAATGAATTAGCAGAATTAATATCGGACTGTACCATATGAGGATTTTAAAATTAATGGATTTCATTAACTACTTCAGAAAATCAAATTTAAAACTAAATAAAAAAACCCTGATATGTCTTCAATTAATATTAAAATAGATGGATTGGTTTTTATTTTGGGCTTTTTTTCTTGTTATTTTATTTAAGTAATCTACTGAAGGACTCAAGAATTATGTATGAAAAAATTGCCCTCAATAATTTATTCTGGAATGGTTCCAAGTGTTATGCCATATCAGGTCCATTAAGAAGTGAAATGTGACCATCTCCAAATGTATTGTGCTTTACTGATGCGAAAACATATTTTGAAGAGGTAGCTGAATATCAAATAGGCTTTTCTTCTCTTTGACGAGATCTCAAGTAAGAGCTATATATAAAATCAACTGGGTGTGGGGATGTTTTCATAAGCTGTTTCACTCAGATAAGTTTCATTTCTGTGGTAAAGGCAGAAGGGAATCAGTAAGCAGCATATTCTGCCTTCCTCTAGTACATCGTTTCCTTTTTGCTGCTTTAACACGAATATTGTAGAGTAGCAGACATCACACTCACAGAAGTCCCATCTTCCTGTTAAATTCTTAAAATAGGAGTTAATTAGCAGGTCAGACTCCAGACAGTTTTCAAATAGATCCCTATTCCAATGTAATTCCAAATGCTGGACTTGCTTTTTTCATTCTTCTCTTGAGCTCTGGGATTCCAGCCAGCAGGAAAAAATTCCCACTGGTGATTACCAGCCATGATTTCACTGCCATTCCAGAACTGCAATCAGTTTCATCTGAGGCGAATTTCCAAGGTAAAGCAGTCCAATATTCCATGAACATATTCTTACATTCAAATGTGAGCTTGTTTTCTTTATTCTGATGTTCTAAGGGGTAGGTTTTTTCCCAGTCTCTTTTGTTGTCTTTTAAATACATTATATCATTCTTTATATCTTAATAGCATCTATAATCATCTTAATTATAGAAGTTCTGGTTCTCCATTTGTTTCAATTAATAAAAAATTACTCAACATTCTCATTTAAAAAAAAAAAAAAAAGAAGCTTTAATTGATTGGTCTCCAGCCTTAAAATGACATATCTTTCTGAGTTTGAAAAATAATAAAATAATAAATAATGAAAGGGAAAAAATGTGTTCAGTGCCAGACATATTCAAAAGTTGTCTTCTTTGTCATTACATTTGTTTCCCAATTTACTATTTGACATGTTCAGTGTTTGGATTAGTGTGTGGACACAGCTAAGACATAATTAGTAATTCAACTTTAATAGAGGAAGATAGTCTTGTGGTCTAAGCAAATAACATGGGAAAAATCTTCGAGGAGTTCACATCACACATGAGGACCTGCTTCTGCACTGAAGAGTTGGTTCTTGTTCTGTAAGAAACGCAAAAGCCAAACTGATAGGACACTTGTCTTAGCACAGAGACCTTTGAAATGTACCCATGGTGATGTGAACGAAAGTTTTCACTAGGAAAGGTTGCCAGTGCAAATTCTTCTTTAGTCCCATTTTCCACATCCAGAATTGTTATAGTTTTGTCAAGTAGTTCTGCACAATGAATATATCTGTAGATATATGCAATTAATTTCTTGCTTTAGTGCAGTAGTCCCATGGAAATTTTCAATAGTTAAAAACTTCTTATTCCCTCTAAAACTTTTCAAGGACCGATGACAATTTCCAATCTCAGTTCTGATTTGGAGCTCTGGAGGCTTTAACCAGAAATACATGGAAAAAAAGGATTGATGAAATCTAAAACCTACTGTACAAAGTATTTCAGATTTGGCATGTTTTTGCCAGAACTGAGGAGGGGGGATCCAGCTGGGAACCTTACAAGTGCTGGTTGCTCTTTCTACTTTTATTTTTTTTTCCAGCAGTGAAACTTTCAGTAGTGGCAATATTACAGCAAGTCTAAAGATAGAGAGGAAGTTTCAGTCCTTGACTGTAAAATTTTGGGGTTTGGTCTGAGAAACAATTTTCTGAAGTTTCTTTTCTTTTTTCCCAACTAGTTCTGATACACAAGATGAAAAAAGACCTTTCATAATTGGGTGTTCAGAGACACGGAGCTAATGCTCCCACTCCAGGAGCACACTTCAGCTGACGGGCAGAGCGCTCACTGAAGTATGGGTGGTTACTATTTAAAAATTCTCTCATCTTTCAACCATTTTCTCAGTTTGTGTTCTGCCAAACTGGAAGAGAAAATGGGAACCTCATGAGATTTAACAGGCCAAGTGCTAGGTGCCACACCTGGGTCAGGACAAGGCCTGGTACAATACAGGTTGGGGAATGAAGGGATCAAGTGCAGCCCTGCTGAGAATGACTTTGGAGTGCTGGTGAATGAGAGGCTGGACCCAGCACTGTGTGGTTGAAGCCCAGAAAGCCAAACAGCTGCATCAAAAGCACCATGGGCAGCAGGGTGAGAGGGGATTCTGCCTCTCTACTCTGTCCTCATGACACCCCACCTGCAGTGCTGCCTCCAGCTCTGGGGTTCCAGCACGGGAAAGACATGGACCTGTTGGAGTGAGTCCAGAGGAGGCCACAATGATGATTGGAGAGATGGAGCACTTCTCCTATGAGGAAAGGCTGAGAGAGTTAGGGTTGTTCAGCCTGGAGAAGAGAAGGCTCCAGGAACACCTTCTGCCTTGCAGTAAGGGACCCTACAAGAAAGATATAGAAGTATTTTTTACGAGGGCTTGTAGTAATAGGGCAATTTTACAGTGAAACAGGATAAGGTTAGATTAGATATAACGAAAAATTCTTTACCATGAGGGTGGTGAGGCACTGCAACTGGTTGCCCAGAGAGGTGGTGGATGCCGCATCCCTGGAAATGTTCAAAGCCAGGCTAGGTGGGTCTCCCATCAGACACTGGAACACTGCAATCAGATCACCCTTAAGGTATCTCTTCTACGAGCTGAACAAACCCAGTTCTCTCAGCCTTTCCTCATAGGAGAGGTGCTCCATCCCTCTAATCATCTTGGCGGCCGCCTCTGGCCTCGCTCCAACAGGTCACTGTCCTTCCATCTTGACACCTAGTACAGGGTATTTAGAGCAAGTGATGAAATGCCAGAGTTAATGCCCCTTAGCATGAAATTCAATTGCAGCTGATTCAGAGTGTGAAATTTACATTGAAACCGTGTTCACATCATTGTGTTCTTGGAAAGAATGCAATTTTAGTATTTTAGCAATATATTATGTCACTGAAAAAAAATGAGGGTTTAAGACTTTCATTGTACTGATCAAATCTTCGGTTAAAAGGGGAATATTTAAATGGAAGACTACTTTTAATGTGCATTAGGAAAAAAAAAAGGCAAATTAAAAATAAATAGTCCATAGTGTGCTATTTTACTAAATACTGAAGATATTTTTAGCATGTCAATGACCTATTAACGCAGGCAATTTCTCTAAGAGCAGTTAGTTAAATGTAGCTTCTCCATCAGTGTAAGGAAACAACCCATCTTTGCAGATTTACGTTTTCCTCTTACTCCATACAACACATTCAGAATTTTTGCATATCTTGTTTTTCAACAAGGCAGTCTTCTTTATTATAAATTTGGAGCAAATTGAACAAGTTATTTGAAAAATATAGAGGTTTATATTGTTGTAATGATTTCTTCACGTTTTTGGGGTTTTTTTGCTTTCCACCTGTATTTGGCTTTGACACATCTCTAGGCAAATCTGAATTTCAGAAGGTAGAATGATGCAATTTCCTCTCACTTCACAGGTCTCCGGATCAGGTAGTTTGGCTTATAACCCGAGTATAGAGGTTTGCCACAATTAAAATAAGTATTTCTATTTTCAGCTGAGTAAAGAGCTTCACTAGTTTTATCACTTCACAGAACTGTATAATTTTCAGTGCTGTCTATATTGTAGAGTGGGCCTGAGAGATTCTGACAGGTAATGTAAGTACCAGTTCATGAGGTTCTTTGTTCTGTTTACTTTTGAGAAATTTAGGGATTTTTTCCATTCTAGATATAAAGCTTTCCAGCAACCGAACTGTACTCCTGATGCTACCCAACCATGGGAGGCAAAGAATCACTTTTAGTTTGCAATTCCCTTACAGAAGATTTGGTTTCTCAAAATAAAGTCCTAAGATATACTTTCATTTTGAAATGGCTGAATAAAAGGTTTTTTTGCAGAACACAACAGCTCAACTATTTGGGTCTTACTAATGAAAAGTCATTCCACTTAATAAATGGCTTTTCATGGTACATCATGTACTTGTGATGCATCAATGCTATATTTTACTCTTTCTATGTGTATGACTCAACTGTCAGCAAGACCAGACTTGGGTTTGGTTTTTTGACATAATTTATAATGTTTTTGTTGATTTATAAAAACGTATGTAATGAAGTTTTCCTAAAATTACCATTGGGCAACTTGGGCAATTTTTGACTCTAAATATATGGAGATTGATGCTATCAGCAAACTGATGTCATGGGACTGAGGGAAACTATTTAGGGTTAGCATGTGTGATTTCTATTTAAAATTCACCACTCTGGTTCTTAGTGTTAGAACAGGAAAGCTTGGAACATTCCCTTAAGGCAACTCTCTTCTCTGGAATAGCTGCCTGAAGACCATGTTGCAGACCATGGTGGGTTACCAGGTGCCTTGTCTATTGTCTTCCTCTGTTGACAAGTGCTGTTCTGCAGTAAACATTTAGATTTAGAAGCAGATGCTGGCATGTGGTACCTCCTGGAATTTGTGCTCAGTTTTCACTCGTGATGTGATTGTCAGACAACCTACACTACATGTTGACTTCAACAGCAGCTGGGGCACCTGGAACTTTCTTCATTTGTCTTGAAATTCATAATGGTAAGGTCTCTTAACACATCTAGAGGTGCAATGCCCTCATAGAGGTATCAGCATAGCATTATCAAGGTCTGAGATGGTTATGAGAACTCTCAATGTAATTACTCTATTTTTCAGTCAGTTTTACTCTTTTCTTTGGCAGGAGATTAGCAGTGAGTATTACCTTAAGTCTGACTGACGTTAGTGAAACTGGTGGTGCTGAAAGATGGTGCTATTTCCTAGCATTTGCAAGGTCAAAGGTTCCCATTGTATTTTATAGTCTGGATATGTGAGGTTACTTCACCATTAAGATTCAGCAACTGTCATGAAAAACCCCATGGAAGTAATCAGCATAATTTTGGAGAGGACTTTCAACAACATAAGTGTTAGACTTCTTCCTTGGGACTGTAGCTGACAAATTGCAGAGAGGAGAAATGCAATGTGGCCAGTTTCAAATAGGATAAAAATCAGAGGTTATCTTGCAAATCTCTTGTAAAGTCTTTTCCACTGTGCCAGGTTTATCTATAGCACCACTGGTAGGAATCTATCATTGATCATGAAAGCTGTAATTAAGTGGTGTCTTCTTGCTTTGAAGAGACAACAAAGTGTGAATTTATGTTATTTTTTATTGCCACTCATTCATTTCCTGTACTGAAAGCTGTGTCTCAGAGACTTTACAGGGAAAGGGAAAGAGTATTTTCAGACCAGTCCCACTACAGCTTCTCTGTGTAGTGGAAAGGGAGGATCCTGCACAGCTGTAAATGAAGATTTTTAGGGGAAGGTTCATAGTGGACTACTTTGCAAAATTAAAGCCTTGCAGGGAGCAAGGGATCATTTTCTGTCATGGGATGATGATAGAAAAAGAGCTGTGAATGCATGAAAGAAAGGGAGATTAATTTAATACATTAGGTCCCTTAATTTTTAAGCTAGATACAAAAATTTTGTGTTCCAAATCCCTTTCTTACACTGCAGGATAGACATCTTTGAGTTATCCCTTTAATGTAGAGAGTTCTGAGAACCAGATTCCCTAAAGATTTATACTTCCTTTGTCAGAATGGAAATCCTTACTGCTGCAAACCATCCAGATCCTCAGAAACTGCTTTTTATCTCTCTTTTATTTCTTTGGCAAGATTACCAGATTTGTCAAAGGAGGAAGGAATGTATTAACAAAGGAAGGGAGTGGGTGTGGCGGAGCAGAGTTCAAATCCAACAATTTTTTATTAGCACAAAGGCCATTAAAGAAATTCTTTCCTATTAATACACTAACTTAACCCCTCTGAAACGACATGCCAGTTGCACAGCTGAGAACAACTAAATCGCAACAGCAATGGGTAACTTTATACAGCTGTGTCAATTTTCATTATAATGAAGGAGGCTAAAGCTGCCATTACTAGAGTTAAAACATTGGCTGTAAAAGTAGAAAAATTGTCATTTATTCATTTTCTCTCCTGTTATTCATATTTAATAGGAGTCACTTGACTAAAACTTAAAAAAACTAGCTGTTCTGAATGACATTCTCTCAGATCTTTACTTAATTTATGTGCCTTTTCGCTCTCAAAATGTAGAAGAATGTTACAATCTCTAATCAAAGTAGAGATAATTTGATTATCTGTAGGTTGAAAACAATGTTCTAACATTGTTTCCAAAAAGAAGAGTAATACGATTTTTTTGAAGAACAGTTCTTCTTTTCTTCCAAAACATGCACAAAAATTGAATTACCACAAAAATGCATATTTTGTGGCATTTTTCTCTATCTATTCCATGCTTTGTAAAGGGTCATCTGATAGTCCACTTTGATGCCAATATGCCTGTTGTTTTTAAAGGATTCCTTTTAATGGATTTGTTTGCTAGGAAGTTTATGCCTGGCAAAAATGACTCAGAAAATGGAAGACCATCAATATTTTCTCTATGGCAGAAAGAGAGTAGAGGTAGGTGAAGACAGATATTTTAACTCTTGATTGGATGTTGCAGTCTGAAGATGTGGCATGATTCAGGAGACAGAGATGGCAATGGAAACATGCCTGCAGTTTGATATCCAGGGGTCACTGCCTTTTACTTCAGTATCTCTGCACCCTGCTGAACCTCAGGTAGGAAAAAAACCCACCAATTTTCTCTGTCTTTTATTCTAATTTAAATAGATTGGTGCATAATTTGAATACATGTAATTTTTCTTCATGTGGCTTCAACTTTCCCTCTTCTTAATCTTATTTTACTACTGGGTCTCACCATATGTAAGCTGTATTTATAACCATGCACATGCATGAACTAGACAGAAGAAGAAATGTCTTTCTTCCCTTGCCCTCTTCATTCCCCATCTCTATGATCTTATTCAACCAACTGAGTCTCTGTCACTCCCTGATCTCTTTCTTACCTCTCTTCTCCTTTCATGAAGGATCATGTGTGTGATTACAGGTTTTGGCTTTCCAGTTCCTGCATCAAAGGGAAGATCTTAATGGTGCTGCTGTGCCCAGCTGGATACAGGGCATAGCAAATTGGCCCTTTGTGGATAATAATGGAGCCTGAGCATGAACCAGAACTTGTCTGTGATTTCACATCATTCCAACAAGTTCTTGATGACTTTATTTGCTGCCTTCTGTCACTAAACTCTTGTAAACAGATTTGAGTCCAGTATTTACTAATATCTTCATATCATCCTCTGGACAGAATCTCGTGTCTGTTGTCGAAGCTGACAGAGACTGTGGCTGAGATGTGTTGATGATGTTTTGGCTGCCTTTCAAGAAAGCACAGATGCTCTGAACACCTTTCTGGAATTTTTAAGTAGTCGGATGTCTTCCCATTAAAATTTACAAAGGAAATGGAGAAATAAAGCTTAATGTCTTTTTCTAAACAGATACGTCTCTATACTGATGATGAGCTCCTAATATGTTCTGGTTAGAAGTCTTGTACATGGGAATCAATATATTCTGTAAACACTAAAATTCATATCCTGACTGACAATATAAATACACTAAAGACATCTCAACAACAACAAAAGCCAACCAACCAACTAAAAAAAAAAACAGACAAAAAAGCCCCAAACATTCATACAATATCAATTGTTTTGAATAAAATTTCTAACAGAAGCAGAAATATTTTAAGTCTTTTTTCAGTATATTATATAAAATAAGGAGAGATGTCATGTCTGATTTTGTTTTGGGTTGTGGTTATTTTGGTGCTTTTTTGGGGGGGGGCGTTGTTTTGAGCATATTCTATCCACCAGGTGAAGAAACATCAATCTTTACTTTTTGAGTGTGAAGGGCATATGCTCTTTTTTAATTTTAAAAACCATCTACTAGCTTTTTTTAACAAAAAAGATTAAGAGGTGAAATCAATCTTATTTAGCAAAGCCTTAAGGAGCCACAGAAACCATCTATCTTTTCTTTAACTGCTTGTCTGGTGTTCTCCAAGTAAGAGTCTGTCTTTCACTTTACATGGAAATGAAGTTGCAATTAGAAAAGTACTTCAATCATTTACTGCTATCCTTAAACTAAGCATGGGAAAACTAGCATAGGTAAAAATAAGAACTGACCCCAAAGTGACTGTAAGGTCGAATTGAACTTGAGCCAATTATTTTGTGTTTTGTTGTAAGTTGAGAAGACACACTGAATTATAGGGGGGAAAAAAAAGCAATTCTTGCTGCAGTACCTAAAAAGTCAAAGTGTCCTGAAAATAGCAGCTTTTGTGAGGTTTACAACTAGAACCACAAGAAATATTAAGCAAAAAAATACTGGCATGCCTCATTTCACCTACTTGCAGATCCTGGCTGTCTGGACAGGCTGTTATCTGCTTAGTCTTTTTAACACCAATTCAGCATCTGGAGGGCCGTGGGCCTTTCTGGTTGGATTCCCAGCTGGTCTCCAGCTCTGCCACAGCCCTGCTCCCTCACACAGTCATTCCAGGGCTGTGTCTGTCCTGGAACCCTGTCTGGGCTCTGCTCTCAAAGCTGCAGCAGACATTTTGACACCAGCTGCCTATCGGTACCTGGTGCTTCCTGACCAAACCCTTTCCTTCCCAGTGATTCCCTGAAGGACTTGTCCTATCAGCCTCTTCCCTGGGGGATGAATAACTTTTAGAGATAAATCTATCTGCACCGCAGCTCCTGATCTGTGGTGGCCACTGGGGAGCAGGGCAGGCAGGACTTGAATCTCCATGGAGTGAGGCGTCGTGGGGACGTGCCGGGGATAAGCCACCCCATGCAATTTCCTGAGGAATTCGTGGCTTGAGGCAGCAGTTCCTGTTAGCAGGGTGCATGGTCAGCATCTGTGCAGGAGGAACAGCCACTGCTGTGTCTCAGCAGCCCTTTTTCAGCCCCAGAAACTGAAAACATGCTACAGCCCCTGAACTGCTGTAGCCGCAGGAACAGTCCACATCAAAGCAGGGAAACAGCCTTGTAGCTAAGGTTAGTTATCAGCTTATCTACAGCCCCTGCACAGAGATACTTCGTGTGGTGATAGCTTCCTGTCTTCTTTAACAAACTGAATGCAGGTCTTGCTTTACCTTGTTCAGAGTGGGTTTATCCTAAGAGCTCCGTGACTTCTTCCAAAGTCAGAATGGTAACTTCAAACATTCCATTTCCATGGGTTCCTGGCAGACAGGCTCCTTTCAAAAAACTTTCAATACCAAACTCACCTGTGCCCAAATGATTTAGGTTTTTGTGAGTTTGACGATTATTGTTATTTTGAACAAGGATCCTTTTTTTGTTTATTTTTGTTCTGTCTTTTACTCACTCTGATCTTACCTCAGGGCTAATGATTGAGGTGCTGGCACCAGGCAGTAGCTCTTTAAGAAGCAGTGGGTGCTGGCTTTCAGATTTAGAGTCAGGCTTAGAAATGTGAATATAGAATGATGCAGCAGAAGTGGAGCTCCTGCAGCTGTGGTTTAGGTTGTAACAAAGTCTTTTGGCAGACGTTTCCATCAATTGTAGCTGAGCACAGAAGAATCCCGACTCCTCCTGGGTATGTGAAGCTAAGGAAAGCCTGGCCGAACACCTTAACTCAAGTAATCTTTCCTTCTTTCTTTTATCCTAGTTTCTTATTTATTTTCTGGCAGGCATCAGCACTCCTGGGAAAACGTACCTTGTATGTAATAAAAATAAGATTACTTTCATGTAGCTTTTGATTGCTAGTGTTTTTCCAGCTTTTGAAGAGCTCTACTTCCATATCCTTTGCAGAGAGGTGTGTTATTGTTATGCAGTTTGGTTTAACTTCATGATTTGTAGTAAACATGGTTAGTGTTTTCTTTGTTAAAGGAAATAGAATAAGTGCATGTCTTTAAGCTACAACATTTTTCAGCTGCCAGCAGAACCTATGCAGAATGAAAGCCAAAAGAAAGAGGTAGCACCAGAATTACTCAGTTATGTAGCTTTTTAACATATGAAGAAATTAATGGGTTTTATGTTTTTGCTCCTGAAAGATTCCTCTAAAGTGATGATACACAACCTTGGAATAGTTTGTGCTAGTAAATTTTAATTCATTTTAAAAGTTAACTTAAATTTACCTCAGTTAGATATAATCCACTTAGTTTTATAACATAGTTTTAGATACTCCAAAAGTGACAATATACACAACTGGTTTCATAAATCTATGCTTTAGTGAAAAGAACAAAGGAAAAAAAAACTTCTGTTTCCCCCTAATAAACTGCAATCATATCGCTGGCTCATTACTGACCAGTCACATAACTGACAATAAATGCTACCGTTTTTCATGTGGTTGTGAGATCCACAGAAAGATTCTAAAATGAAAAAGTTAATGACTCTGCAACAAGACCATGATTAATTTAGATCAGCTCCTTGAGCTAAATGAGAGGTTTTTTGTTTCACTGAGGATACTTCTTAAAAATAGGAAAAGATACAACTAGGTATAATTCATTAAATTCATAAATATGCTTAACAGTATCGAAGCATAGATCCATGTGCACCACTCATAATTCTGCTGCTGAAGTATTTGCAATAGCTACACTTCAAGGAGACAGTAAGACATTGTAAGACATAGTCAATTGTTCTGGGGTAAGAGGAGGTCTGAGAATATAGTTTGCCTAAAATTTTACAAATTTATTGAGTTTGAAAATGTTATTGAAAACACAGAAATTTTGATGTTATATTCTCAGAATGTCAGTCACTGGTGGAAAATGGCCTTAACTGGCTCTAATACAAGGCCATATTTTAGCCAGGAATAATAGCTACTAACTCATATTTTGGCTATTTATCTGAGACGTAGAAGCCATTTTTTCCCAATGCTGCTTTTCTTAGCTCAGAGGAAACCTAAAGCTTGGGTGTCTCAGGCTATAAATCCAGCTACATAAATAAAGATACTAAATCCCCTAAATTCCAGTCTTCAGTTCCTTCTTAGAGCAAGGAACTTCACAGCTAAATGATTTGGAAGTCAAATATTTTTAGTTGCTTTCTTGTGAGGAATGCCTCTGATTACTTTTATAAATTCCCATCTAGTATACAGTCCATTCTCTTGTTGAATACAAGTTTCAAAACCATTTTCCATACTCCAGCAAAGTTTACCGAAAATACAGACTTAACTGGAAGCGACGCAGAAGATTAATGATGATCTGCCTTTACTGCTTGTCCTCTTCAAACCTCACAAAAGCCCCTGGCACTTTAGCACGTTAATATTTACCAAATGAGAAGATATTACAGTCTCTTAAGGAAACTGTACAACTGCTAATTGGAGACAGAAACTATTTTGGGTCTTGCTACGGCTGAGCCACTAGACTAAGTCTGTGAGTATTGTGAAACAGAGTTATGGGATTTATATTTGTTATGAAAAAGTTGTGTTGTTTTCACATTTTAAGGAAATTATTCAGAATATTTGGTCCCTTTAACTTTGCTGAGGAAATAGACCTAACTTTCAGAATGTCATCTACAAGAAATGTTGAAATTCTGGTGAGTTCTGCATTTGCAGAAGAGGTTTTTCAAAGTTCTGTACCTATTAGTCATTCAACTACCAGTAAAAAGTAGATTAAAATGACATTAGGAATACAAAACTGACTAGCAATAATAAAACTGAAAACAATGAAATACATAACCATCAATTCCTCAGGAATATTGTTGTGATTAATAATGACAACAATGAACTGTTTCAGAGAGATTTCCTAACAAGGTTCTCTCAGTAGATATTAAGGGTTCAGTAATGAATTTTTATTGTTCCATTTCCAAAGAATCTGTCACTCAGTTGTGGCTTTTCTGTGCTATGGCCCACAAAACACGCAATGAGCTTCGCCCTGGATGAAAAAATCAACCACACAATAAATAAATAAATATGCTAATTTTGATACTGCAAGATCAGTCTGAAACCTGCTGAAATAACCATAATAAGCAGTCTTGCTGCTTGAAGTTACTCAGTCAATATCAATAGTGATACATTATAACCCATGTTATTGTAAAGTCAGCTAGGATTTCCAGCTGCAGAAAAATTTATGGCATTTTCAATGAAATTAATAACTTAAAAAAATTGTTAAGGGATATCCAAAAGAGCTTTTTAAACTACATAGAATTTATCATAATGACTAGTCTTCTTCCACAAAGAAAGCCTTTTTTCTCAGATATAAATTATTCCCCTGTCAAGTTTTAAAATCTATATGGAATGGGACAAATCATAATTTGTGACTGATGAGAACATTCACATCTTCCACCCTTACTTTTTAACACTACAGAAGCTCGCAGTGCCTTTTTTTCTCCTATTTCTTAGTTGCATTTTGGCTTTGTAAAGTAAGACTTCCTTTTCTGATATACTCTTCTTTCATATAAATCAATGCAAAGTATCTGCTTTGTTTCCCCCAAATTAATACATTTCTCATGGCATTTTATTTAGACAGTTTAGCACTATGTCATAAAACTCTAAACATATCAATAGACACATAAATAGGAAAGAAATGTAAGGAATTGTTATTTTTACTATTTCACACTATGGAAGCAGAGTGGAACTTGTTGTTTTCTATACCAGTAAATTCTTTCTGGTGCTCATTATATTTGAAGCACTTTTTTTTCACCAGTTTTTTCTCAGTATTCCAAGCTTAGCTCAAACATCACTTCTCTCTGTGGATAAATTTGGAAAGTGCCCAGATTGAACAGCAGAGTGGGTGGACTAATACAACTGAAAATCACTGCTTGAACTGATCCTAGCATTTTAGTTTGCTTCATGATTAAATTCAGAACGAAGACCTTAAAAGCCAAGCAAGTTGTGAGGAGAAAATAAAGTCTGGAGGAAAATGTCTGCAGTGTTAAAAGACCAGTCAGTGGAATGTATCTATGAAGTCTGGATCATATTTCAGGGTCTGGACAACTTTTATGTAGGCACAATGTACTTCTGAGCTTATGGCTGTTCTTATTTGAACCCAGAACCTCTTCTTGCAAGGTACAGGCTTGTGTCAGATTAGGGCAGTTTACTGACACACGTGTGTGTACATGTGGGGGCACTAACTAGGTGTATGCTTCAAGGGACAAATCCCTTGCATTGAAAGTAATTTAATTTTGAAAATAGCAACTTTAATAATGAAAGAGAAAAACCACCTAAAAATTACAAATTCCCAGTTACAAAAAATCACAGCAATACTGGACATACGGAATCCCACTTGCACTTGACTGTTCTAATCCCTATAGTACAGAGCTGGGTTCCTTCTGTATTTTCTCTCTGCATACTGAATTTTGAATCATATTCAGTACTGTACAAAAAGAACACAACTGAGAGAGCTGGAGAGCAACCAACAGCCTGAGTTAGTCAATACACTGCTTTAAAACATTCCTTAAGTAAGCAGGGTATATAATTCCCCTCTCAGGCTGTGGCCGGAACTGGGTCTTGCAATGCTCTGACCATGAGGTTATCACAGACAAGAGAAGGGCACCTCTTTGTCCTAAAGCGAAATGATTAGAGGCAGGCTGGCTTCTCAGGAGGAAAGCCTCAGCTGTGTCATCTGAGAACAGAATGTCTGCTCCAGCACTTATGGCACCTAAGAGGTGCTTCTTAAAACTCCTGTTTGCCCTAGGTCTAGGCTGGTTTCTGCTGAGCTCTCCAGTTGTACTGAGCATCCAGACTACTTTGCTTTATATAACAAAGCTATCTGTGGAGCCAGGTCCAGACTATCACTTCATGACCCAGCACTTGATGATTGGGCAGCACAGAGGCTGCAGTCTGAATCCAGCTCTGATGACTTTCTGTTATAGGAAAGTTCCTGAACGCACATAGGAAAACAATTCTTTTGACAATCAAGTGTCCAGTTCTCTTACTACACTCAAGGTAAGGACTCCATGACTGCAGAAAGAGCCCAAACAGCCCAAAGGAGGACTCATACTCATTATTATTTCTATTATTGCTTCCCATCTGTGTTCATCAGCACACGTCTTAAACTCAACCCAACCTTCTGTCAGCTTTGTGCTGCAACTGCACTGGTTGGTATGGAATGTTTTAACATCTTGCTGCAGCCAGCCTGCCTTCCTCGAAGCCTTCAGCTGAGTTTCCCTGTCTCTGTGCTTGATGCTGCCACCTCCTCACATAAAACCTCGCACAATCTTTGAATTTCAGAGCAAGACTGGACTCTAGTTTTTGGATTCTGATTACAGAAACCTCCTGTAATTGCAGTGTGTTCATGCTTTACATTATATAAAACCCTCATAATAAGAACTCTTCTTCTGTCTCTTCAAAGGTCAGTGTTTTTTGGATCCTTCCATCTGATATTATATGATATTCTGTATATGTAATTAGTGGATCAAGAAACAATGTAGACAATATTTCTGCCAAAAATTCTACAGATTCAGGCTGAAGCAATCTGGTGTAAACAACACCTAGCATTAGTCAGTTCAGTATCATTAGTTTCTCGTAGCTTTATGTAATGTACAGATGGGGCTGACCTACACAATTTGGATTAGACTGGACTGTAAATCTTCAGACTTTAAAAGACCGAATTCCATTTTTTTTCTTTAGCTCATGATGTTGATATCTGACACTGTGAAATATAACTTCCAAGATTAGGTTTTAAAAGAACACATCTCTGGTCCTTATAATTATTTATTATTTTCATTTTAGGCCATATTTGCCTCATTTATTGTTCTCGGTTTACTAAAAGCACATTCTCATGGACCTCTGCAGAAGAGTACCATTTATGAATAGTCATGGATAGGTAGTAGTAAAGAGAGGCTGTATAAGGCATTATCTCAAGAATCCAAGACAATAGCCACTATATTTCCTACTGAAAAATAATATGGGTAATATTCTAAAATTTCTCAATTCTGTAGGATTTAGCTCCTATTATTACCAATAGTTTTATGGCAGGCTTAAGACAGAAAGAAAAAGACAGCTAGTAATGCCTACATTGGGCTTTCAGCTTAGTTTTAATGCTCATGTCAGGCAGTTCTAGGAGATGAGGAAGTTGATGTATTTTTCAGACCAAATCAATATTGTTAAAAAGCAGATATAACCTTATTTTCAGTCTGTTGATCTTAGTAGTGGATTAAGAAATAAAAACTTTATGGAAACCTACTGGCATAGGTTTTTGTGAAGAAGAAACATGGAAGTAAAAGAAGTTTTATATAGCCGTAAATGTTCTGCCCATAAAATATGTAAAAAAGTACATTTAAAATGTTACTAAGGATGAAAAAGCAAGATTGAGACTTAGGATATGCTGCAGTGAAGGTTGCCTGCACAATCTGTCTCTGTATTCATGAACTGTGACCAAATCATTAACTATCTGATCATATACTTCTTTTTTGATACTGTCTCTACCTTATTAAACTCATATGAAGAAAATTGTTTTATTACTTGTTGCATTGTGTCATTCCCCATACATATTAAAACCTGTGCTGAAGAGGTAATTATTAAATTCCTTCTTATATTCTGATACAATCAGCTTCCTTATAGCATTTGATCATTTTTCATTTTCACAATGGCCCTCAGAAATAAAGGAGATACACCATCCTAATTTTAAAGATGGTGTGTAAAAAAGTTAAGGCCAGAAATAGCTGAATTACTGCGTGAGAACTCATGGCCACAAATGGATTCAGCTCACAGGTTAAGACACCAAACTGTGGTTTTCTGAGGATATGTGCACTGAAGGTCTCACTTTAGTCACTGGAGATTTGTTTAATACAGTTGGTGGAATGCAGAGAGCTATTTAACTCACTTTAAAGGGGTTATCCAGAAGTCAGCTTTACTGCCTGAACATTCAGGTATGCATAAAACATACTATGCTGCTGGGCAAATACTCTTCAGTTGTAAGGGGAGCTTTACCACCTAGTTCATGCAGATGACTAAAGGTAGATGCCTTACTCAATGAAATGCTGAATTCTGCTCTGAGTGTTGTCTAAAATCCATGTTAAGTGATTGTGTACATAGCAAATGTACTGTAAATGAATTGTCAGCCAGGCTTTCAATATAATGTAACCTGACATATTTCAGGCCCTTGGACTGAAGCCTTCCCAGTACTTCAGTGTGAGTGCCCATCACTGATCTGGCTTTGTGCACCAGACTGGAAAAGTTACTTAGTGGTGTGTAGTATTGTGTGAGAACAGCATTCCTCACTACAGTGGTGCTAGTGAGCATCTGCTTCTCAGGCCCTGAACCTCGTGCTGGATACACACAAAAAGAGTGACATCTAAAACCCTGCCCCATTCTTTATTCCAAAGTCCAGGTTTATCACCAGATTTGCCTTGCCCTGAATTCTAAATAAGCAAAAGAAAATTCTGTAGTTAGCACTGGATGTGAACAGCTAAAGACTGAGCCACGCCTAGAATGGTTAGAGCTGAGGTATTACCTGATGGTGTAGCCCAATGTCTGCCCCTACAGCACCTTTAAAAGTCTTTCAGAGCAGCAACACATCACTATTCGAGACAATAATTTTTATTTCTCTTGTTTTTGGTAACCGGGAAGTGAAAGCCAGGTCAGCAGTGAGAATGGAATCCCTCTGCAGAATATGGTGAAGCATCAACTGCTTGTCCAGGTGTGCAGATGCCTGCAATGTTTGTGCTAAGAATGACTTTATTTTGTGGAGTGTAGGAGAGAAGAAAGTGTAGAGCTATTTGAACACAATAGTTTACCTGATAGTTTGATGAAGGATTCTGCTACCTGTGCTGGAAGACTGGAACTCTACTTCATAATCTCAATATTATATAAAGGTTGGCTGTTTTGCTGAGTGTAATGGTCACCAAAATGATATCCCGTAGCACAGCATTATAGATGATATTAAGGCAAAAGACAAAACATTTGCTGAGACTGTGGAAGTTCTGTAAAATTACCTCTCCCCAAAGCCACTTATGATTGCAAAGCATTTTTCCTTTTAGAGATAAAATCAAGAAAATGAAACATTTGCTGAATATGTGGTAGGATTAAAGCAATTAAATGAGCTTTGCCAGTTTGGCGGGAGTTTAAATGATGCATTAAGAGAATGGTAAGTGAATGTTGTGCAAAATAATTCAATCCGAAAGCAATCTTTTATAGAAACGGAATTGACCCCAAAATGTGCAGTAGATATTGCAATTTCAAAGGTGCCAGAGAGTTGCAATACTACATGAAGCTTATACAACAAATAAATTAGTCTCAGAAAGTGCAGCACCGAGAACTGAAAGATTAGGTACCTCCAGTGAAAAACACAATCTCCTGATGCCAATCATTGATGGTTCAAGGACAAGTTCTGAAGGGACTGGAAATAACATACACATCCAGAAAGCATCTGGGTTGGTGCGAAAAATAAAACTACCATCTCACTAGGCAATTATAAAGAGTATCTGGTGTACCATCTTGCAAATAACCAGTTCAGGACTGCATGGGATACAGTAGCATCTCTAATCCTGTTTCTTTAAATATTTTTTAAAAAATTAATAATGCTTAAAAGGTAGCCTGAAAAGGGTTCTGTTGTTTCAGTCCTTCAAAAGCAGAAGCGTAAAGTCCTTGGCACTTCTAAGAATGTATAAAAAGGAAATTCTTATTCTCCTGGGTGTTATTCTGCAGACATTAAGGGATAACTGTAAACAGCTTATGCTAATGCCCTGGTTTGCAATACAGTGGTCATGCATTCCTCAATAAAGAGTGTCTGAAAGAAATTCAGCTGGACTGGCCAAGTGTAAAGCATGCAGGCTCCAAAAATAATTATGAGCTGTTGCCCAAAGCATGAATTAACTGCACTTTTGGGCAGCTGATATTTTTCTGAGATGGTATCCAGAAGTTTAAAACCTGTGAATGCAAAATGTTGTAATTGCCCTCTCTTCAAACACAATTTCTGCTAAGCCTGTCCAGTAACTTTGCTTGCAGAACAGACAAATAAAGAAGGGAAACCTCACCACTTTCCTACCCCTGATAGCCTTTTCCCCAAGGTCAGCTGAGGTAAAGGGAAACTGCAGTAGTAGCAGTAATGGAAAAGTATCAGGAATGTGGTTATTCACGTTCTGTTAATTGAGGAATGCATGGTGTGCTTCCCAGACTAGCAGATACTTGTCTCTTTGGTAATTAGGAAGCATTTCCAAAGGATCATACTGGTTAAAGCCTGTTGGCAAATGGATACTAGGAGCAACAAGCAGGGTCTTACAGCTCTTCCAGCCCAATAGACTAATGTTTAGAATGGCACAGCTGCTTGCCCTTTGATGTAAACAATCAGTGCTGGTTTTCATGACACACTTGTTCCTCACTGTTATTTGGACAGTATATGAACATGAGGCAGGTAGTGCTGAGCACCTTAAATGTGTGTTAAGATGCAGTAGAGCTTAATGCAAATGACAAAAAGTGTCAATGCTTCAATAAAACAACTTTATTGGATATTTCTCAGTAAACAGAATTATGATAGCCAGTGAATTCTGTTGATGAATACTAGGTGCTCTATTTTGAGAATGTCAAGTTAGCTTACCACTTCACCCCATGCAGGATTTTCACCAGTTTCACAGTTGCAAGTCCCAATGATTTTGCACTTAGATATCTGATCTCTACATAATCTCTATACAGATATTTTTTTTAATCTCCATGGTTGTCAAATAAATAGGATTAGAGTTCGATCATCCATAAAGGTGGGATAGATCAAACTGAGACAATGAGCACTGGAGGAAAAGAAGGGCAAAGATTCTTGCTTATTATCGTTTTCATTATAAAAGAGGACAAACATAAGTAATGGAGGCAGAATCACGGTTTCATTGGTTGAATAGAAATATCTGATATTTTGATAGGAATTCACTGCTGTTTAATTATTCCATAAGAAATCACCTTCCTATTTATGATAGATCTGCTTTTTTTCATCTATTTTTACAAGATTCTATCAATCACTTTGAAATATTTTAATCCCTGGATTTATTTTTTTTTTTTACTATAGGAAACATCGTATATTATTTAAATGTTTCATAACTGTCCTTTGACATAATTCAGTACTGATTATCGCATAAATAAAGTAAGGTGTACAAGGCAGTTGTACATAACATACTGCTATGATACCCATTACTAATACCAGAATGAGAATGATTTCCAGAGATATATCCTACAGGCATAATAGCTCTAAAATCCTCAGATGTTGGGGTTTATGTCAGACCACCTAAATCAATGGAAAGAATTTACTCCCAAAGGCTTTGAATCAGGACCTGTAGGGAATAACAGTGATTTTTGATGCCGTCTTTTATTTAAAACTGAAAAAACATGGATGAAAATAAACAGTGCATCAGGACTGTTTTGCTGGCTGGGAGGCAATGACCACTGAAGGCACATCTGACATCTTAGGCCAGGATTTTCAAGGCAGGGTTTCACAATGTCCAGGCAACACAGATGTTTGAATTAGCAGCCTTTCAGCGAGACAGATTTTATTATTGTAATGATATACTGTGATATCACTTAACAACGGCAGTCAGGAAGCAATATATCTCACAGCACAAGACATTGTACTAACAGATTTTCCTTCCCTCATAGTATTTAAAATCTTCAAAAATCAAGCAGCACAAAAATTAGGCATAGGGAAAAATAAGGAAATGTAGGGCATGTATTGTCCCCTTCATGATGTCACATCCCTGGCCTGGTTTAAGGCAAATTCTCTGGTTTTGTAGCAGAGGACAATTTCCAGGGAAGGAGTAGAGGAATGACAGTGAAAAGACTTTGCAGTTAATTTCAAAGAGTTTTTAGCCCTATGAGTGGCAACATCAGCACAGCCTGAAGGTGATTTCTTGAAAATCTAACCAGGAGGCAAGAGAGGTTAGCACCTCCCCTTACGAGTCAGGGGCAGCAAGTGAACCTAACTCTAGTGAACATGGCAGTTTAACATGCTGGATTATTCATGATAATTTTGAAGCTCAAAAAAAGCAGTCATTAACACTTCTGTGCTTACACTCTGGCTACGTCTATTTTTGTAAAATATGTGAAATTTTTGTGAATTAAAAACTTAGCTGTTCTATGTGCAGAGCTGATTGAATTCAAACTCATATATTAATATTCCAAGAGATGGACACGCAGCAATATATTGAAAAATGGGATTATTTCACACAGAGCTAGTCATGAATAAAAAGCCCTTCCAAGTACAATATGAGCAGGCATGCTGTTAGGATGCCAGTTGGCTTCATCATATGGAGATATTGCTGCCTTTAGTGTCTGTTTCTCCACAGACTGACACAATAAACTGAGGCTCCAAAAAGCTAAGGGCTTCTTAACTGCTCATTGACAATAAATAGTGGTCTCCAAGTACTCTTTCAGATGTCATTATGCTCTATCATGTCAGTGATCCATGGATAATAGGAGCATCTCATGTAAATCACTGGGGGGTGTTCTGCTAGCTTGTTAGGTTCTCATATAAATTTAATAACAGATTTATTTCATTTCCCTTTTGAGAAATTAAAATGGCTTGAAATGCCTTAGATATAGCCACAAAAGGAAAATTATCTCCCTTGTTTCACAGTGATGTGTTTTGGTTCTCCAGCCCATTTTCCTCTGATTACCCTCTTTAATTCAGAAGGCAGCATGTTCCACCCCTGTTTTACCATCCACCAACACACTGCAGCTCAGCTCACAGGGTTCCTGTTCTTCCGATCTGTGTTTTCAATCCTTTCTTCATCTACTCTTGGCTGACCCTGCCTGGAAGTTCTGGCACCACACAGGTGCAGGGAGCAGGGCTCAGTCTCCGGGGGCGGGGGGGATTTATCACAGCATCAGCTTTCAGGAGGGAGTTTCCCCACTTGCAGGACTTCCAGCTGGAGGAGAAAAGTCTTTCTTGGCACTCAGCAATGACATGAACACCTTTCATTACACACCCTTTCACTGCTGCTCACAACTTTTGAGATTTCCCTGTGATTTTGCGTAGACATGTTGGTGCAAGCTTTGAAACAGTGTCCAAGACAAAAATCACTCTTATTTTTCTTCCATTAAAATTGGGACTTCAGGATGAAAATATAAAGAACAGCTAGAAATATGTGGTGTATACAAGAAAGAACACATCAAGCCTTTCAATTTGAGCAATAACCTGTACTAAAGTTCGTATTGCACATATAGAAAGATATCTGTTCCATTTCATAGTTATTCAATACAGTTCATTACCACTGAAAGCTCTATATTATCTGTAATGATTTTATTTCAGTGTCTTTAACTGACCTTGAAATATTTGATTATGAGTCAACTGCCTTTTGAGGGAAACCTCCTCTATCACCCCCACAGCAAGTAAAAGCTGCACATGCCCCTGACATAGTTGATTTAATTATGCAAAATCAACTGACTGCCAGGTGTTTTGCCAACCTGCAGAAATCTGGATATTTCAAAAAGCTTTAATGATTCTTTGTTCTGTAAATCATTGAGTGATACTTTTATGGAAGTTAAAAAATTTACTTAGAGCTTGAATCTAAATGGACACTTTAATTCCTGAACAATTCAGATTGCTATTTTTTGGAAAACAATGATAACAGGAGTCTAAATTTTAAGAAATTGCATGATCAAGCAGATTACATTTTTCCTTTTAACTTAATTTAATTAGAAATAATTGGCATTGGAGGTCTCTAAAAGAATTGAAAAAAAATTAACTTCTTTCAAAATTTCATTTCTAAGGGAAGGATTTGTCTTTCAAACAACTGTGAGTGGATATAACTACGTTACAGCCTCCTATGACTAGGAATTGTCATCATAATACCGGCTATGTCTGTTTATGGGCTAAAAAAATGTTGAGATTTGATAACTTGCATGATCAGAACAATCAGTGTAGTCAGAGAGTTCGTGAGGTTCGATATTGCTACTATGAAAATTAATTTCCTTTATGCTAGTTTCTCTGTGAGCACTTAGATTCACCTGGTAAGGACAATTCTCAGTTCTGACATTATTCCACTGTATAAATTATCATGGCACTGTGATAACCTGCTTGATTCTCTGGGAATCTTGTGTGTGTAACACAAAATCTCTCTCTGGATGGAAATGTTGACTGTCCAGTATAAGCCTGATGTTTATGATTCTCTAAAAGGCACCCGAGAGAGGTAAATGCATTCAGAAGAAAATCATTCTAACCTAAACCATGTCTATAATTTTGTCAGTTAATGACTCTGAAATTGCTTATCTCTTAGTGTGTTATAGCCTAGTTCAGAAATTAAGTCTGCCTAAATTTTAGACAGCTGCAGTCAGATGAGATGCATCCCATCTTAAATTACCTTTTTTTTTTTTTTTTTTTAATTTACCCTAAACCAAGATCTTTCAGGTGGTTTCTGAACTTTTAGATTTGGATTCTTCAGCTTGAGGTCAATAGTTTCTAAAGCCAAAGTTGTTTTCTGGCATATCGTTATTTTTTTTCTTTTGTTCTCCACTTTTCCTTTTCCTTCCTCAGATCACCTGTAAATATCTGTTACTGGAGCTATCAGAGTTAATGAAATAAGAAGCTTGTTCCCAAATTGCATAGTCTGATCCTATTAAACCCAGAGACTCAGATGTGTTCTTTATTTTTCTTTCACTTTTCAGTGAAAGAAAAAAGTTTATTTTCCCTTCACACTTGGGAGGTGGGAGGAGCAGCTCCCCCAGGAAGGTTCTTCAGGAGCAACATGACAGTAATGAAATTGGCACACATTTGTGTCCATATGAAATCTGGTGCATCATCTGACTCTTGTCTCCACTGACTTCTGCTGATGAGACTCAGGGCCAGAGTTACTGACATAGTCGTGGTTCCAGCTCTTTCAGTTTTTCTTTTTATTGATGATGTTCCCTTGCTTTTTTGTGGCTTTCTAAATACTGTTTGCCCACAGTGGGTTTTATTTGGTGGTATGTTTTATTGCCCTACTTTTAGTATTTTCTTCCTCTAAAAATAGAAAAAATATGATAAATATTTTGAAAAATACGTGAAAAGCATGCTTTCCATATGAATTCATGTGACTTTGTAAAATGTGAGTTTAGGGGAATAGAAAGTCAGAGGTCTTTACTAAACAACCCTCCTTGTTTTTATGTTTATGTATCATTCATTTGGTATGTATCATTTTAATGAGCAATCTCTCTGTGTGTAGGAGCATGGTGCTGCAGTATTTTAAAAGAAATAGACAAAGTTAAAACCAACAGCATCTTGTATTATTCCCCTCTCCTCACATTTCAGCAGGTCATTCTCTGATTTATGTCTACGATATTTCTCTGACTGGAGAGGAGCTATGGAAATGCTAGATTGGGATCTGCCTCTATTGTTTCACAACCTGAGTTCATCAAAGCCAATGCTGCTTCATAAATGTAAAAATAAACATGGTTAGAAAATCCTGTTGTTCCACATAATAGACATTTAGTTTATGGACCAAATTAAAAAGTTAATGAGAAAAATACTTGGTTCAATAACGTGTAGTCAATTGTTTCCTGACATTCTATGCTTGTTAGAAAAAGGTGAGGAGGCTGTGTTTTAATGGAGGATTAATTTGATTTTTAAGTCCTTAGTTATTTCAAGACTTCCCTGTTGTTCACGAAAACATTCTTAATCCTACAATGGAGCTGCATGAGCTTTTAAAGGCTGACAGAAATATCCTGGGCTGGCTGCACACTATTTTTCTTGGAGCCTTATAAGGCAAGTGGAACCAACTTTTTGTCTAAATTGTAATTACATGATGAAGAGGGGAGAGAGTTTCAATGCTGCTTTCTTTCCAAATTAAATGGTCACTTGTAAAACATTGGCTTTTTTCCCGTTTAAATTTAATAATGCCATTGCTTTAGTGGTCATCAATCCTTTGGAGACACTGACTCCAGACTCTACTCCTTGGGGAACAATCCCAGCTGTCAGATGTAAATCACAACAATCTTCGTTGCTCTGTGTTCAAACAGAGATCACGCTGAGGGTGTGCTAATTCCAAGGGAGAGTTAGATCTGGATTGTGGCAGAAGTGGTAAATGCCACAGACGCTAAATTTCTTATGTCCTATGTTTTCTTCTCCTTTTCTTAAACAAAAACGTTTGAACTCATGTTTTCTCTTGACAGCATAAGAAGCAATATATTGCAAATAGGGGAGTTAATTTCATTAAATACAGAATCACAGTTTCTTCTACAGAAAGAAATATATTTCTTGAGAAAAATAATCTGCACATAGGTATACTCTGAACTTAAGATCTGAAGAATTACTGTCACAGAATCCCTGGGGATGGAAGGCACCTCTGGAGACCATCTAGTCTGACACCCTGCTAAGAGCACAGTCAACCACAGCAGCCTTTTGGGGTTTTTCCTTTTTTTTTTCCACAGCTTTTTACTTCTCCTGCGCACTCAGAACCACTGACAGTCTGAGATGAGCCGACTCTAAAGAAGTCTAGGTAACTGAAAAACATTACCTCAAGAATAATCCATTACAGCAAAAGTCCTCTATTTTTGTCTTTTTTTGTCTGCACACCTCAGAAACTTAGAAAAAGAGTGAAGTTTTTTTTTCTCTAATGAGCAATATATTTTATATACTGCAAGCATGTTAGTTGTAAATAGTATTTGTTACTATCAAGATTTCTCTTCTGTAAGTATGTGAGGTGGTATAATGTTATCAAAGTATCTATAGAAGTGATTATTGATGTAGCTATGAAGAGCAAAGGTGCACTATTAAATTTTGCCAAGCTCCGTATCTCTTCAGGAAAATAAACCAGACTTGCCTGGAATACAAGCAATGTACACAATGAAATATTTAACTGTATTGAAGGATATCTCTACAGAGAAAAATCCTACAGACTCTGGGAGACAATTACTTGGTAAATCTATTAAATCCAAAAAAGCACAAATGCCATAAAACATAATTCTTTCAACTCAGATAATCCATTAACTCGACAAATGCCCAAACCATAAAAAAGATGAGAACTGTTTCGTTGCCTTTACAGGTTTACGAGCCGGTATAAAGCCCTGAAATTGCTGTGCAGGCTCGCGAGAAGCAGACCCAGCCTGTCAGATCTGCGCTTGAATGCCATCCACAGTTATTGACTTCTGGTACCAAAACTTCCCATTCATTCTCATGCATGTATCGAAAACTTAGAGAGGCTTGTGAGAATCTGCTTCTGCCTACATGGTCAGGAGGAGACTGTCACTGCAGGAAGCTGAAGAAGCTCTTATTTGGCCACTAATACAGTGTGATAACAGCATTACGGTGCCTGTGTCAATCAGACTTTGCAAGAGATGGGATTGGGAGGAAGAACACTGTGTGCTAAAACACTGCCAAGCTCTTGTTCTGCAGACAGGCAGAGGGAAGATGCAGTTATCTGCGTAGGAAAGTGCAGCCGCACAGACAGGAGAAGATGCCAAGAATGTGGTGTGAAAAGATACCTCAAGTCACACTTCACATTTAGAAGAGAGGCTTTATGGGTTTGTCTAGGGCAGTTCAGCTTGCTTTCAGACCTGAAATCCACTACTGATAAGGGGGCAAAGGAAGCAACTGTCTGGAGTGTAACTGTTGGGGGCGGGTGGGGAGATGACAGCAAATCCCTGCAAATCCCTGGATGAGGTCCATACCCCTGGCAGACTCAGCTGGGAGGTTCCTTTGCAGACGGAGTGCTCTTGCATTGTGCCTGAGCTGCTTCAAATGCTCGCCACTGCATCACTGTTACTGGAGAAATTGGCTCACACAGGCCAGGCACTCTTCAGAAACGCAGTGGTCTCTTTTATGAAAGAATAATAGAGTGCTTAACAACAGCAGCATTTCAGCTGTGATGATGGCACAGTCATCAATAACTCTTTGTGCTGACTGATCCCAAAATTTATAAAGAACATTTATTCTCAGAATACAGTCTTTAGCTGATGTGGATAAGTGCAATCATTTTCAGGTTGGAAAGAGCTAGGCCAAACTAGGCAGCAGAAAATAATAACAAGAACACAATAATAAAATGCATTATTACTATCTTTAAAGATAGAAAACCAGATCAGAGTTGGCCCTTAGTTTGTGTTTCTTTAATTTAAAAAATCTTACAATAAATCTGTGCTGGAGACGTTTAAATGGCACATTAAGAAGCATTTCTTTAGCAAGAGGGTCAAACACTGGAACAGGCTTCCCAGAGAGGTGATCAATGCCACAAGCCTGTCGATGTTTAAGAGGCATTTGGACAATGCCCTTATTCTGTTAAACCCTGAATCGGTCATGCAGTTGGACTAGATGACTGTTGCAGATTCCGTCAAACAGAAATATTCTATTCTTTTCTTTTCCATCCTATCCTATCCTATCCTATCCTATCCTATCCTATCCTACCCTATCCTATCCTATCCTATCCTATCCTATCCTATCCATCCTATCCTATCCTATCCTATCCTATCCTATCCTATCCTATCCTATCCTATCCTATCCTATCCTATCCTATCCTATCCTCATTCTACTCTATTCTTCTCTTCCAGAAGTTCTATTTTCACTTGTTTGATTATTTTATATTGCCTTTTAATTTTACTTTAGGAAGGTATGACTTATCTCACAGACTGCAGGGTGGTGTATAGGGCTGCAGCAGCAGGATTGAAAAAGATACGAAAGTTTTTGTTTTCCGTACATATAAAATTGTATCAGTAAATAGAACTATTTTGGACAGATAACCATTTTTTAAAGACTGTTTCCCGGTTGATGGTATTATAAAAAATTAAGTTGGTTCGTAATCTGTGGCCCCCAAAAATTGGGTATTTTTAGTTGAGGGTCTTTTTGTGGATCAGAAAAAAAAAAAAAGGCAAAAGGTAGGATATTTTCTCTCTAATCTTCTGTAACTTCCTTCATTAAGAATGGCTATTTAATTTTCATTGCTTAAGTTTAAAAGTACTCTATGTTGTGGGGTTTCGGTGTATGTGATCCAGACAACTGATCATTTTTCTAAAAAATAACTGGAAAAATATTTTGAACATAAGTAACTTGGTGTTCAAAAGAAATTTTGTCCCTAATAAATTATCATATATTTTTCAAAACAAAACATAATTTTTTATTATAAATGTCATTCTACCAGTATACTGGTGCAAATTGCAGTTGAAACTTAGGAAATTCAAGCCTCAGTAAAGAGAGATTTAATACAGTTACATACTTTGCTTTCTGTTAGGAAGTTTTGAGTTCCTGTGACAGTACGTCTAGAACTTCCCCAAAAGTTTTACGGAAATGATTTTTTGTTCCTTTATCAAAGGCTTGTCACCAGAATGTGCCCTTGTAGTAGCATAATCTGAACCTTATGCTTTGGGAAAATCTTTGTATTCTTTGTTTAATCAGTTTAAAGCAGTGTACTTAAGTGATTGTTTTCCATCATTTACAGAACCATATATTATGGCATTGAATTAGGTACTGATGCCATTTTTTAATATTAAAACTATCACTTCGGAGACCACGTTGATAATGGCTTTTGTATTTGGCCCTTGGGAATTATTGAGGGAATGAGTTTGCCTGCAAGATTTCCCACTCTGCAGAAACAAATTCATTTCCAGCAAGAAAAAGTGATATTTTTAAAATTAAGGGGAAATGCAGTAAAAATCAGACATGCTTGATATCCTAGAAATTACATAAGAGCTCCATCTCAGGAAGAAACATCTGGGTTTTAATTTTTTTTTTAAATTTAATTAGAGACATTTTATCAAACTAAGAAAACTCTGCTTGATCTTACTTCTGATATCAGAAGTGAACTTGTGAAGGACTTGTTCTGCTAGGAGACTGAAAATTCATAACTCACTGTCTAAGCATTGATGCAGGGTTGAGACTGAAATTACAACTGTTCCTGAAGACAGATTGACATTCAGGGCCAACTTTACACCATCTCTTACAATTGATGGAAAAATTTAACTGGATGGGCTCAGCTGGACAACTTGAAAAATTATTTCATATCCTGAGCTCAAATGATTAATAAATATTTGATCCTTGACAATAAATCACAGCCTTATCAGGCAAAAAAACCCAGCCATTTTTGTGATCTAACACTGCATCAAAGAATAATTTTTTTTATATATATGTATGTATGTATATATATATATACACACAAGAGAAAAAGTGAACACAAAAAGATATAAATGTTGGACATGTCACTAAATCCTTGAAGTGATGGGGTAGAGCCGTATTACTTTCCATACCTATGGGGAGTATTTTCAAAATATTAAAATGCATATCCTACGTCTTCATGGAACTTGCCTTGTCCTAATATCAGACATAAAGCTGGCAAAGAAAAACATCTTGATCATTTGGTACAAAATTCACATTCTCATAATCAGATGTTATCAACTGCACACAGTTCCATATTTACTTTTGCAACAGGAATTTTGATTTCTTGAGTTTACAGGAATTTTTAAGAATATAGGTCACATGGAGACATTAATTTATCCTAATACTTGCAGTAGCTGCTTTTGATTACTGACTTGCTTCCTGTGACTGCCTCTGCACCTGAATAAATGGGAAAATGATAATTTTAACAGGCAAGGGACACAGGACTGAATTCAGAGCAGAGTCCATTCCTGGTCTGCAAGGTTCTCTAAAGATTCCATTGTTTTCATTAGGCTGGATAAAACAAAAACGCCTTTATGAGGATAGGGTTTTTGTAGACCTGAAACCAACATTATTATTATAAAACCACTGCTTTCTCCTCTGTGTAAGCTCTTATATTTCTATTTTAACATCTATAAAAATAAAAATTAAAATGCAGCCTTCTAGAACAACCACTTTTTCCAAAGGGAGGAGGAGCACAGCTCTGCCTTGAGGAAAGACAGGAGCCTCTGTGCAATATGTTGCAACCTTGAGTAAAACGTCCATCTGAGCAACGTCACGGGCAGTGAGTAGAATTCTATTGTTGCTCCTTTGTCCTTTTTGCAGCAGACAGACAACTCCACTCATCCACCCTGGGATTCCTGTTCAGCGGTGTTCTTGTGTTGTGTCCTGTCATGTGGCACCCCTATATTTTGTGCCACTCAGGACACGTGGTAGACAGTGCACATCTCTTGTGCACCCTGAACCAGCCCAGAGTTGAGCAGTGTAAAGTCAGCCTGGAGACCGTCCCTACAGCAGGAAGAGTGACCACAGCTCTGCCCTGCCACTGTGAAATTTAGGGACACTCTGCAACAGGAAGCAACTGCCACAGTCTTATGGTGACCTCTCCTTCCTGCTGGATGGCTCCTTCTGCTCTTTGGCACTATATTGAACTTGTGCCAAACAACTCTCTCCAATTATAAATATAAGATAAACTTAAAAAAAGAACCCACAACAATTCAGGGTGACTGCAAAACCATATTCCAGCACAGCCAATGGAAATAGTTAACTCAAGGAAAGAAAACTTCAGTCAAAGCTATAGGTTTGTGGTGTGTGTACATATGCACGTGTATGTACTGCACCTTCCAAATAGCTTTGGTTTGTCTCCTGTCATCCTGTGGGCTTTGCTGAGAGCTGATTACTCCATTTGTTTTATTTGTTGATTTCTATTTTTTTTTTTTCTAATTTAAAATTGTTACATCAGCTGTATGAATTTAAGATTAAGAGCAGTGCTGACAGGCCACAGAAGAGAGTGAAACATCCTGAAATGAGAGCTCTGTGTTTAGAATTTGAGTTTCTGTCACAGTGAACACTTCCAGATTCCTTGCCCCTTACATAAGTTGGTAAATCCTGTCATCTGTTTCTGATAGCATCTACTTGTAAGGCTGGAATGAGCAGTGCAAACATTCCTGAAACCCCTGCTCTTTGTCATACCAATGGCTTCACAAGAATATCAACAGCATACCTGAAAAAGTGTACTGCTTTAAGTGTTTAAGACAAATAATTACAGCAGCATGAAATGGACAGCACCAGCTGAGCTGGAGAGAAAATAGATTGAAGAAAGAGGGGTTTTTTATTATTATTTTTAATAATTCTGTGATTTCTATAAACTTTGTTCTATTTTTCTTTAAGTAGACTTGCCCCAGTATCCCTATCATACCGTGTTTAGAATTGTTTCTAAAGGTTTCTCTGCTATGGGACTTAAGATCGTCTAGAAATTATGACTTACATATTTAAGCTCCCTAGCACCTCTGGAAAACGTGGAAACGAAACAGCTGAATATGAGAACTTACTCACAAATACCCTGAAAGCACACAGATGTTAGCACAGCACATCTGAGAAAAGCAAAAGTGCTGCTCTTGTTTTTGAAGAAAAAAAAGAGAAAATTAAAATGGGGAGTCTGGGACAGTCTGTTTTCTGCATGAATAAACACACTGCGTTAGTCTGTGTGCAGTGCAGGTGTAGCAAGAAAATTCATAGGATCCCACTGTTTAATGTTTTACCTCTTTATTGAGTGTTTTGGTATTTTGCTCCTACTAAATTATGTAGAGCTTACAGGAATATTAGTAATCTCTAGGATTTTTAAAGAGGGGCTTTTATTTCATTTTTATGGGGCATAGGCAAAATTATCTATCTGCTTTTCTGGCTGTGTGGTTTTTTTGAAGTTTGAGAGTGAATGAAAGGCATCATAATTTGTATTGGCACAAGCTAAACACCGAATTTATTCCTGAAGGGTTTATGAGGCTTGTTATAAAAACAGAAAGTATCTGAAGTGTAAATCCTTACAGCAGAAGAAAACAATATAAGCATGATATGTGGTGACAGTTTTGTATCAATTATGAAACCATCCTAAGGTATACTTTAGCACTTGTTAGGTCATTTTTTTTCACTATTGCACTAATTAGGAAATATTTCCTAAGGGTAAATAGACTAAAAACAACCAATTGAATCTACAACACAAGCATATAGGAAAAGAGATTAAAACTGGTAAAGTGTTGAAAACAGGATCAAGTCAGAGATGAAATCTTTGTACTCTTTATTGCTGCTGCTATTTTTCACAAGACAATTTCATACAAGTAACATTTTTTTCCCCTGCTCACTTCAATTAAGGTGTTGGTCACTATGCAGCTGGAAATAAAGGAAGTATAGAAGACTGCTGGAAGTATAGAAGACTATGACAGAGTAAAAGTTGACAAAGCTACCTGCTAGTATGTGTCTGGTACAAAAACAACAATGGGAAAAGTAACCCTTCAGGTGACAGCTGAGCTAAGAAGCCCAGGGGCATAGGTATCTCTCTCCCAAACTGACTTTACAGGCATTTGGGATGCTCTTCTATATGACCCCTAAAGGAAAGATTTGCTGGGTTACAGTCATATGTAACTGAAACAAAACAGAGCACATTTGAGGCAAAGGGATACACATCTTGCCAAAGGAAGAAAGAGAGTGGCCAAGGACATCTTCCACCTGCGTGGAGGGAGCAGAACTGAGAGGCCAGCTACAGGCAGCCCAGAGCACCAGAAATGATTCAGGAGCTGATGACGCCTTATCCCAGGTGATTAGTGTCTCAATGGAATTTCAGTCCCTCATTCAGCCCCTTGTATCTCAACAACTTTTTCCTTTCTCATCCCTTCATTTATTGTTGCCCACCGAAAAGAGCGTGTAAGAAGAGAATTTTATCCCTTCTGGTGTCGAAGGTGAAGCAGAGAACATTAGAGGGACATGTAATGGTAACACAGTAAATAGGAGGTTGTATAACTCACTGTCCAACCTTGAGCAGCTTTCAGGAGTGATTCCAGTCAGCCACACTTAGGGGGCCACACCAGCTCTTTGCTAGGAGGCAGTGTCTTTCTGCCTCAAAATCCTGGCCACTCAGCATTTTCACAGACCACTCCACTTTTACTCCCTTGGATGCCTTTTGCTTTCTTTTTCACTTGAATTCCATGTCAGGTGAAGGTATTGTAGTGTGATTTTCCTCCTAGAATCTGTTGATTACTTTCAAAATATGTCTTCCATTGTTCTGGAGCTGATGACTCCTCACTGTGATGCAGCACGTGCTCAGTTTTGCTCCTAATGGCATCTGCTGAGTGTACAGGTACCAGGTCTTGGCAGAAGGAAGATCCAAAGGAAAGGAGTCAACTCACTTGAGGACTTTAAAGACCCTGCAGTTTCTTATTCATTTGACATCACTAAGAATGACCATGATCCTGTCTTTTGTGACTACGGGACTGTTCTAATCCTTTAAAGATTGACATGAAACAACCAGGTTCTGAGAAAATTACTTGGTGTTGATACAAGCTTTGTGTTTTGAACTTCTGATCCACAGCATCAGATTGACATTTCTTCATCATTCAGGTTACCTGAGTCTCTGGCATGGTATTGACAGGCTCCATAGATAGAACTGTAAGAGTTGGACCGAGTGCAGTCCAAGTGATTACAGTTTTCAGGTTATATCCATACAAAGGACTCCTAAACAATTAATTCCTTTGTCTAGTAAATGACATTTCCTTCACTTTAATTCCTTCCTGACTTCTTGTATTGTTCCAGATTCAGCTATTTCATTGTAAGTCCTTTTTTTAAACTTCCTTCTTTTAAAAACTTCCTTTACTTCTTGGATTACAGTATAATTCTTCTTTGCTGAGGTCTTACTTCACTAATGAAGCTTGAGTCCTTTTATATGTTTTCATATAATCCAGTCTGCTGGTTTTGACCTAATCTTTGCACAAATTTTTATGACCTCCTTTTCATTTTCTTTATGTGCAGAGGTAGATGCAGATGTAATGGTCTTTGGTTTGATAAACAGTTATCTTAACCTTGCTTTTACATGTTGCCCTTTTGTAAAATGCAGGCAAAAGAAAATGAGTGACTGCATTGCCCAATGCTCTACTCAGGAAGCCCATTTTCGGAAAACTAAATATCAGATATGGCTGTTACTGCAGAATTCTGATATATATAGAGAGATACATCACTCATTTTGGTTGAAATTAAAAATATAGCAAAGATCTTCTGTCCACATAAATTATCATAAATAAATATTTTTACGAGATCAAGAGCAAGCTCATATTTTTCCTATCTGTATGTTGCTCTTCACATTCCACTCATTAATTTGATATATTTGGTGACCTTTTCTATAGAACATCCTCAGTTATCAGATTGGAATAGTAAAATGCTTGGTTTAGCTTTATATTTAAGCAATCTGTAGTGAAGGAGATTATTCTAACAAGGTTGATACACTGGTCTTAATAACATTGATAAAAATCTAGTATAAACCCATTCATTCAGTATCAGTTCATCCTTTTCCTTCTCTTTTTAATAAAAGAAATAACCTTACCAGAGGTCTTACAAAACAAAAAAAACCTGCAACAAAACCTGTAACCTGTTGCTTGAAGATAACATACGCTTTTCTGAAACTACAAGGCAAATGAAATGCTTGTAATAAAATTTTTGACACTCCTGCCAGGAATCATGCTTTGTGCTGATTACTGAAGTGTGTGGCACTGTTTGTCAAACACAGCTATTATTTCTCAGAAATCCTGTGTTGCAGAGGCACAAAAAGCCACGGTTGCTGAAAGATGTACACCAACAAATGTTTATATCTGTTCATATCTGCAGTCATTTTTAACGTTTGTTTAACAAAAGAGGCGAGATCCTGAAGACTTTATGACGATGCTGACTTATTTCTTCTCTAACTGTCCAATTAGTCGTGATGCTACAAAGGGAGATATTAGTGCCATATGGAATTCAAGATGCTGAAGACACCTAGCTTTGTCTTCCTCTCACGAAGAACAGGTAAAACAGTCAGTGATTCTAAAGTCTGATGGATGTGGGAGTTTAGCTTTCAAGTAGCTGATTCACATAAAAAGTCATGAAGTGAGAGACACCAGAAACATGGTCCTTCTGTGCTATCAAGGAAGGCCGCAATGTGTGCACTGCCTTTTCTCTTCCCTCTCAAAAGCATTGTGATAAATCCAATAGGATTTACTTGCCTCGAAGTGAAAGATTTTGTTTGGATTTAGTTGCAGCGAGAGTTAGAAACTCCTAATTTGAATTTTAAAATGTATTTGTGGATATTTTTAGTTCAGTTTGCTCACACTGTGAGGTTATTGTCTTGTATATTTCTTAGGCATGTATGTGTTACTTTACAGTTTATAATGGTGCTTATATTTTATTAGCTTCAAAGTACTTTTATTTTTTCATCCTTTCAAACATTAAACTCTTGTTATTATTCCAGTTGCCAGTTCAAATTCATCCATTTTGTTCTGAATGCTATTTTTTTTGCTATTCTTTTTGCTATTTCTGCAACAATGTCTCAGTTCTGGGCTATTTTAAACTTAGCCACGTACAGCTTTCTTTTTTTTTTTTCTCCATACTTAAGATATTAAGTGAGGTGAGTTTTGAGCGAGATTCTGGAATTTCACAAGTAATCTCCTTTGTATCTTTCTAGTATCTTTCTCATCAATCTTGCTTGTTACCTTTCCTAAGGTACAGTCACTTCACAGTATTCATGCACATCATCTTTTTCTTTTTTTCTCTATTTTATTACCCATGTTCCGTCACACAAAATGTTATACTACAGTCCAGGTAGATGAAATGTGAATGTTTATGTATATGATTTTTTAATAAACTCAGTTATCTTAATGACGAGAGTTACAACATTAGTCTTTGAAGGTCATTGTTGGATAAACAGGTTTGGTTTTATTCATATTCTCTTGCATAATGCTGAAATTTATATTCTGTTCCCACAGTGGCATTGAGTGGATATTGTCTGTTAAAGAAAAAAGAAAGGAATACTCCCTTAGTCTCCTAAAGATACTTTGAGGAAGAGAGATAGTGCAGGAATAAGAATTAAATTTATAGAAATTGCAAGACTAAAATCAATACTGAAATGTGTTGAAAAAAATCCAATCTCCATTTTTCTTTACTGGTCAAATACCTTTATTTTATTTATTGATTTATATGTGAGAATTAGATAGACATGAAGGAAAAAGGCAGTCAATTTTAACAGTGATAAAAAATTCAAGACGAGTTATGAGAAGTGAAATTTGCAAAAAGGTAAAGAACTTAGATATTAACTTGAGGGAATGAATTTGGAATCTTCATGGAATTTTGCAAGCACAAATGTACTCGACTGAAATTATGACAGTAAATATAATGAATAGATTCATGGAATGATCATTAACATTGTAAGCTTTGAAATAATTTGCTTCAGGATCCTTGTTGTTCTTGGAATTTCCTTCTGTTAAAGAGCGACCGTGAAGAGGGACAAACCAAACGAGACGGTGTCCTCTGAGAGTCCTTTCAGAAGCAATTACTGATCTCTCTAGCAAGGCTTTTTCACACTGTGTAGTAGCTCTGTGTGCATTGCCTTTATCTACCAACTCTGACCTCAGCCTTCTCTGCTGAGGGGCTGGGCAGCACAGTGCTATGTTTTCTGGAAGGCTGTTGGAGTTAACAGAGCCCTTAGTGCTCATGAAGACAGAAGGAGGGTGCTTCCCTTTGATCAGCTAAAGGCCTCATATGGTGCCTTACGGGGCCATCTGTATACCAAGGGTGTAGCTTGTTTTGTGCAAACAAATGCAACTTCCAGGAGCTGAAGCTACAAATAATCCAGGTATTTTACCCTCAGTTCTTGGTCGTCTGTCCATAGGGACTTGATTTATACTAATGAAATAAACTTTAAAAATATCACAGTGCATCTGTGTTAAAATTAGCCAAACATTCATCAAATAGCCTTTGGAATAATGTTTGGAAATAAGGTACCTGCAATGCACTATTTATAGTCTCCCTTGGAGCCCCTATTGTGTAAAACATAATTAAAGAGTTTCTAAAATGCACACTACAGTCTAGGTCAGGTAAATACATAATCAGGGAGTTATTAATGGATCTGCAATTAATTAATATGCCTCCATTGGAGCCATTAAAGCTGATTAATGTTATGGCACACAAAGAGAATTTGTAGCTAACAAATCAATGACCCAGTAGACCATATTGTCTCCTTTGGAGCCATTACACTGTACCATATCAAAGCCTCATCAGAGAATTTTTAATTTACTGATCATCATCCCCAGTAGTCATTAGCTGTCCCAGGCTGCTGATGCATGTATATAGAAGAAATGTGCGATAGTGCTCCATCAGGAGATAGATCTCCTCCAAGTTACACTGCTGTAAATCAAGGCTAACACCACTGGAACCAATGAATATACATATTTTGGGAGGAGGGGAAACCGAAACCCAAAATTATACTCCAGGAGTCAAATCAGTTGAGAGTTTTCAAACTTCATTTATTTTGCTTATTCAATAACTCATTTCTAACGGACCAACTAAAATGTTTGATTCTCTTTTTTATCCTAGAAAGGGAACCCACTCTGAACTTATAAATATGATATGTAGGCAGGAAAAAGCAACAAATTACATATTTTCATGCCTTATATATTTGAATTTCATCTGAGGTTTATCTTGGGATCTGATTTTTCAGTGTTCATTTTACTGGAGACTGTTGATACATACTCCCAGCCCTTGCTCTTTCTAGGCATAGATTTTGTCTGAAAATTCCCTCACTATTCCTCACCAAGAATAATTCTTTCTCTGGCTTTCATTGACTTCAGTGGAGTTACATCTGAGATAATTTTGTACTAAATGGTTTAATATAGAATAAATGTTCACAACTGCAGTGACCGAGAGCCCTTTGGGGACAGTGGAGAACAAATATTGCAATCTTTTACAAAGGCTGGGCCCAGGGCTTTGTCTAATTTCAGAAACAGACTTGCTGTGGGAGGTCACTGTGCCATCCTGCGAGTGCAGGAAGGGAATGTCTCTGGATATAGGATTTGCTGATAGACACTTTCTTTGTAGGTTTTGTTAATGCTGCAATCCCCTTCATTTTGCCTAAGATTTAAGGACCAGATTCTTGTTTTCTTTTCCTTTTCGAAGCAAGGATTATTATCTGATAGTCTTGCTCAGAAATGTAGATAAGGGTTCTTCCTTTACTTTTGATGTATTGTGGATGGTATATGTATTCTGTTTAAACTTGTATTTTTACAATAGATGGAGCTTAGGGCATTGCTAAGAAGCAGAGGATTTACTACATATTGTACAGCTTTTGTTACCTACCTCGGACTTTCTGTAGTTATGGGTTTTACAAGAAATTTGATTGATGTAGAACAAAGGCATCACAATATTAGTTTAGATTAGGAAAACTAAATCCACCTTTTGCAATAACTCAAAGTTAAAAGGAAACAGAACCTCTACTGCTTCCCTTTTCTTTTTTAAACAGAGTGACAGGAATATTGGGCCAGTCATTTTAGAGAACATTCCCTTAATTGTCAGTGAGTGTTTATGTAAATGCATGTGTCAACATGTATTTCAGAACCATAGAACTCAAATTATTTGAGAAATAGATTTCCTAACAGGTCCCATCAGTTAAATTGTGCTCTTGCTACAGATTCTAATTCCTTGCTTCATTTAAATCTTTTTGCTCCTACCATCCTAAGCCAAGCAGTGGATTCTGCCTGATGACAAAAATTCACAGTACTTCTGCACTAGAAGATCGCCAAAATCTTGTGGTACAGCCATAATATATCCATAGTTTGTTACAATGGTGAAATAAATCTATGTGCCTGACAATGATATTATTTTGGTACCTCACATTTTAAAAACCTTAATGATTCAAGACCACTGGAATTAGGAGGGATTTTGTTCTGCTTTGGATAAAGTTTCATAAAATAGTTTAGATGTGCTATTGCTAGATTTGGCAGCATCAGGAGTGTTAGGGAAATTTGCATTTTTTTCAGTTCTTGTTCTCTTTCACTAGATTCCCAACAGTTTCCTTAATCTTAGTTGCTTGAAATTTTGAGTTTATTCATATAAAATAAAGCTTTAAAGCCATTATGGGGAGAAAAGTTTTGCTAAAATTAAAGACTTACACTGAGGCAAAATTCTTGACAAGTGCAGTGTGATTGAATGTTGTGGGGCAGTGTTGGTCCACAGCAAAATACTTAAGGCTTCAGATATCCAAAGAAAATGCTGAAAACAGTTGTCTAGCTGTCCAGCTTTTCGGATCATAGCAGCAAAAGAGAACTATTGTATATATTTATATATGTATGAGCATCAGCAAAGTAGTAAACAAAGTTATATAAGAAATAATGATTTTTCATAAGGATCCAAGTCCTTTAATAAACCACAAAACATGCAAACCAGAATCATCATCTTTGGAGATGCTTCTTTCACTTTTTCAACAGTTGACAGTTCTGTTCAGCAGCAGTGGAAACCAGGATTGATTGTGCATATATTCTTACATAAACTGTGCAAAACACTTTTCCCCTGCCTTGAATTGATGCGTTGGGGTTTCTTTCAGTATATTTGCTGCACTGTTAAATAAGTATGCTTTTTTTTGTGAATCTTTGTGAATCTTTTTACTAGTATTAGATCATTTTAGACTCAAAATCAGTCCTGGTCAAAGAGTTCTAGAGGAACTGAGACAAAGAATTTAATTCTTTGTCCTCTTTTCTAAATGAACAAAACATTATAATTTTGATTTCAACCTCCATGCTATCCTCTCCCCCCTTTTTATTCTCTGTTGCTTTGATCCACATTGTGAAACAGTTTTAGAGTGCACGAACAGGATTCCTTTCAAATTGAAAGGAACTGGAAGCTATGCTCCAGGAGTGCACCTAATGGACTCTAGGCAAAAAAAATTATTCAGTCCAGAAGACCAGATGGGAATTAATCCAAACTTAACAACCCTGAAATGTCAACTGTCTTTTTAAGGTTCCTCAGCACAAACTGGTTCTCTCTGCATATCTCTTCTCTTTTGGTCCATGCCCCATACTCACACAAAAAAACCAAAACAAATGTCATTTTTTCTTTGTCTGTCTCTAGACTGTAAGCACTTTTGGACATCTATTTTTCTATGCTGTGTGAAACATGAACCTGAAATTAACTGATGTAAATTAAAATGATTGTAGAGGGGGAATGATGGCAGTAATAATGTCCAGAACAAAAAGTAGTAGAAAATTAAATAATAATAAAAATGCTATCAAACATGCAGGCTTGATTACCACAGTGACAGGATTACAATGAAGAGCACAGAATGGATCCTTGATGCTTCATCCACAGATCTGTAAGGGTTTTTCAAGAGAGGAGGAGGCTGGGGAGCATCATGTAGAAGAACTGGAAGTGTCTGTCAGTTTTAGCACAGGAGTCTTCCCATTAGCAAGGCAGCACAGTGGGATGCCCTGGCTGTCTGAATCGGCTGTGAGCAAGCCAAGCTGCACGTCCTCACACAGCACGACTCTGCCACAGGCAGGCAGGTTTGTCCACGCTGGAAGTCCCACCAGCCCTGTGTGACCCAGCTAACACAATTCCCACAGCCCTTGGGTGTACACTGCATTCAGGGGATCAATCAACAAATCATCCAAATAAAAATATGTAAACAAACCATTATTCTTGGTATTTAAGCTCTCTCCTCTGTTGACCAGCAGTAGCTGTATCATCTCCATGTCACCTAACTCTTCCCTCCTGACAAATCTATAATATCAGCTGTATTTTTCGTTTTAACACACTTCATATAGCACAGCTAATAAATTCACTTCCTACTAGATGTCTCATATTTTAAAAGTGTCAAAACAATTTCACAGTCATAATTATGGCACTTTGGCAATGCCAGAAAAGCACAACACTTGTTTTACCCTAAACAGGAGCTGAAAGGCACTTAATTGTTGTTTGTAGGAAGCCAAATTGGCTACTAGAAATCCAGGTAAACTGAATTTGGACTTTTAGAAGGACAGCGGAACCAAAGAATTGAATCAAATTCACCTTTTTTTTTTTTTTTTTGGCAGGTGATCTTATCATCTGGAGTTCCCCTACTTCGTACAAATGCAGCAGAGCTGGAATGAAATTCCCTAAAAGATTGTTTAATTTTATTTGCTTGTTATTAAAGCTTTATTCAAAAATAGGTTTCCATTTTCAGTGAGATTCAGCTGTTAGTCTCCTTCTTCTGAGCTGTGTCAAAGGATGATGGAAAAGGCAGCAGGTGACTTGACCCCAGTCACTCACAGCAGAGGCTTTACTGGCCTCCAGCTCTTTGCTGTTTCCATTAACAAGATGATTCTGGCCCCCCACCCCCACTGCACCTTTGCAATCCTCTCTGTGATTTACCACCAAGGACAAATAAAAATGAAGTGGTTTACTGTGTGCTCACAAAGAGTGAACACACCTTTGAGGTCTGAGAAGCTGAAGTATGTTGGTTATTCACTAGAACTGAAGTAGAAATGCTGTAAATCCTTTGTCTTTCACCCAACAATCTGATTAACTTTATGTGAGGAATATGTGTTTATTTTCTTACCTCTGCTTCATGGTTCAGAGCAGCATAGAATTGCTGGCAACAACAAGAAAAATTCCTGTATTTTAACTTTTGACAAACTATGTTTACTTTACGGTCACTGATGTGTTTAGCCTAAATCTTCCTCTGGTACAGATGAAGATAACTAGATTTACATAAGATGAGAACTTACAGATCGATAACTTGTTTTTGCTAATAAACTTACTTACTTATACACCATCACTTGCAAACGAATTTTTTCCATTTCATTTTAACATGCTTTTTTTCTCTCCTTCAAATGTACTTCCAGCAACGTCCACAAAAGAAATGTAGAGCACAAATGGAAAACATAATACATTATTAATAACCTTGAAAGCAAAAGCTTAAATGGTAATCTTTAAGTAAACTGTAAATCCCTCCAATGTGTCCTGTGAGTTATGTAAGAACCCTGAGATAAACAGAAGATACAAATTAGAGAGAAGTAAGGAGAGAAAAATCAGCAAAAAACCTTACGAATTGAAAATCTGTTCCATTGTTTCTTCTGGGTTTTTTATGGCAAAGAAGAAATTCTGTTCTCAGCAAATACAGCAAAGAGAGCACAGATCACTTGAAATTCTCATTTATGTTATAGTAATGCAAATTGGGAGCAATTTTGGGAAGCTCCATGAACATTGTTAGGAGGGGAATGAAAAGCAAGCTCCAAAACCCAGCTCTTGAACTTAGTTGCAACAGTACAGATCAGTTACTTGCAAATAACCTGGGGGGAATGTGCATCTGAATCCTTTAGTCCACTTGCTAAAATATTGATAGAAAATTAGTTCTACAAAAAGAACAAAATAAGAGGGATGCTACATGGCAATATCTAATGGGCTGTTCTTCCCCTTTCTTCCTTCATCAGTATTGCAGAACCTCCCAATAATCATCATATTTATCTATGACACAAAAGCGCTGGACTTTCTCCAGTTGGGATGCCATGTCATCATGGCACTACAGGAGAAGTTTCTGACCTCCAAATAAGTTTCTTGCAAAGAAGGGAAGACTGTTTAGGTGGCTCTAGGGACTATCTTAGATATTCAGATGTATTGAGTAAAAGGAGTAAAGCACTTCACTGTGTAATGCACACACACACACAGTCTTAGCAACTTGTTGAAGACTGTGCATGACTTCCAGGAGGAAATTATCCCATCTCTCAGAATGATACGACAAGACCAATGTATTGAGCTTTGATACTGTGAATTCCCATTTAGTTCTGATGAGATTAGTTCACTTTATGTGTTGTGCTTCAGCATAAGTTTGCACTTCTAATTTTATGAGTAAGTAAGATTAAAAAAGCAGAGGAATTCTCTATTCTGTCATTGAAATTCACAGTTTTGCCATTAAAAAACCCAACTAGCAACAATAACAACAATATAAAAACAAAAACAAGATCAACAATAAAAATCAACCTCCAGTGACATAAACCAAAATCTCAGCACAGACCATACAGAATAAAACCAAATCCCAGAAGGTTCAGCTCACAGTAGAATTGCTTTATTTCCTCCATGACTTCTGATTTTGTCTCTTTACAGAATCACAGAATAGTTAAGGTTGGAAGGGACCTCTGGAGGTCATCCAGTCCAACCCCTCTGCCAAGGCAGGGTCACCTAGATCAGGTTACACAGGAACACGCCCGGATGGCTTTTGAACTTCTCCAGAGAGGGAGAACCTCCCTGGGCAGCCTCTTCCAGTGCTCTGCCAACCTCATTCTCATCAGCCAGTAATAAAAATCCTGAAGAGATAGCAGGCCTTATGATCATTTACAAAGCTGTGCAAGGGAACATAAGTTTGCATGATAAATCATCAGTTTTTCACAGTCTACCTTTCTTAACTTAGCATTGTTTAGAGCAGTAATTAATCTGCCCTGATGTACACAGAAGTACACAACTTCCTGCCTGCTACACCTTGGAGTTGTTTAGATGATTCTCAGTAGTATACAACTTTTTTAAATTGAAGACAGTAGTTTTGCTCCTCTGTAGTGACATACTAAGTGTAACTTGAAAGCTTTTGAGAAATTCAGAAGTCATATTTTTTCTAATTTTCAAAACTGATAAATAGAAACAACAAAGAAATTTCAAAGCAGAACAAGCACCAACCTCCCTGTGTTTCTTTCCTGTTTTAATAAATATATAGATTTTCAGACTCTATTTCACTGTCAGTTAAGTTTGTATGCAATTATAGCTGTTTTATAAACACAGTGGCATGCTGTTTCTTGACTCTCACTGGAATATGTTACTATAGCCACAGGTGGTAGATTATATTTACCTTATCTACTAATTGACTATATTCCATTAATTCCTGAAATTTTAATTTACCCATGAAGCAAGAAGAAATGCACAAGAGTAGAGCAAGAAAGGTGGTCCCTAATTGCTTTTAATGACTATTCTGAATAACAGTATTAAGTATGCATATGCAGCCAGTTGACAGCATCCAATTACATTTCAACCCCCCCATACCCAAAAGAAACAAAAAATAAAAAAACCTGAATACTGTTTGAACCAAGAATAAAAATTTTATACAACAACTTGCTTTTCTCTTTGAATCTTTTATTTCTGTAACAAAATGCCAGAACCCTCATTCAAACACCTGGGCAAACACTAGATAACCCCTTTGCTCCAGGCCAGTGCTTCCCAATTAAATTCAGTGTTTGCTAATACTGTTCCAATTAAGCAGTGGTGGTGCTTTGTGCTGTCTTAGGTGTAACAATCCCCTGGGAACATTGGTGCAACTATCCATTAGATACAGTCTAAAGATTTTATCTATCTTGATAAAAAGGAAAACACTCTAGTAAAATGCTTAACAGGTAACAGATTCATCTAAAAATTTAGTTGCCACTTTCTATCCACTTCACTAAAATTCTTTCTGTGAATAAAAGATGCCCCATACTGCAGTGGTGATGTATTGCAATCACATCTTTATCCACACTTTTATCAAAGTCTATTGTCTGTGTGCAGGTCTCCCTTGCAAGCTGGCAGCCACTAAACATGTTCTGGGGGAGAGAGATATGGTGGGATAGGGGAGAGGATGAGCAGCAAAATTCCTGTGTTCCCATCCTAGAGTCCTTGGGTGTCAACTGCACTGCTCCTGCCGTCAGGAAGAGAGAATGATGCTGCCCGCAGTCTGAGTGGGGGCCCGGTCACCCTCCATGGGGAGCCACATGTGGCAAGGTCAACACACAAAATCAGATCTGCTTGCTTATGGAAAAACAGCTGATCCTTTTCCCTTGCAGGGCCTGCCTAACACCTGTTAAAGGCTTCTTAATGCAGACTACATTCCACCCCTTATTCCCCAACCCATCCATACCCTAACTGGCAGTTCTGGTAAGGGATTCTTTCCCCTTCCTTTGAGGATTTCTGAGACTTCGAAAAATGTTTCCTTCTTGTAATAGAAACAACACCTTTTATAAATCTAAGGTTTGTTTGCTTTTTCTCCCCTTGAGAACAAAATCAGAAAAACAGAATTTTTGCTTTAAAAATTACAGAATATAACATTAGAAAGTCAAACCATTTTTGTTGCTGCTGGTTTTCTCCAAATAAAATATAAAATGAACCAGAACCTTTCACACATTGGGATTAGGTTTTAATGCACAGATTCTTTGTTTGCAGTTAGTAGAGAGAACAGCATGAGTAAATTATGTAAATGAGTAAATGCTCGAGTAAAGCATTCATCCCATTTTTATACACTTGTGACAATTGGCTCTTTGAAACATCTATGCTTCCATTTTCTGTAACCATAACTTTGGTGACTAGCTTGGATTAAAAAAAATAATCTTCTGAAGGCTGAGAAAATTAATAAAACTAAGGAAGTTAATTCTGCATTTGTCTTTCTTTAATGGCAAACATTCCCTAAAGAGTAGGGGTTTTAATCTCTCATTTGGACTAAAAGTCCCAAAAGGAGAATCTAAAGAGCAAGCAAAATAAGTGCAGTCACTCTAAAATTAGATTTCTAAGAAAAAAAGAATTGTTCTGTCAGAAAATCTTTAATTACAAATTTGAAGTTAACATTTTGGAGGTTCCCTGCTGAGATCTGAATAATCACCTGGAAAAGGAGGCTGAAAACTTAAAAACAAGACAGGAGACTGGTCAAGGTTTTCTTAATCTATTTCCATCAAGTGAAGCAGGATATTTTCAGAAGCTTTATAAAATAGAGGGAATCTTACTTCCTGAGCTGCAAAGCAATAAAAGTCAACTACGAGTTTTACTATGATTCTGTCCTGTACTATGATTCTTGTCCTTTGGGTATAAGTGAAATGCTAATAGCTTAAAATTATATTCACAGACTACATATATGCACATACCATCCATTTTCTCATCTGCTTCACTGTTCCATTTGGTTAATGGACTTTTGGTGGGAATATTTAAGATAAAACTGAGAAAAGCATCATTAACCCAGGATGCAAACTGAGGTGGTAGATTGAACTAAAGTGCCTGAAAACTCTGAAAGTCCAGGCAGTCCTCATCAATCTGAACAGTCAAATCTTTGAGAAAGCCGAGTCACAACATGGGCTGCATAAAAGAACTTGACTAATTAATTCTATCTTAACCACTCCTCCCTTCCCCCCTGATTATACAATCAAATATGTGGGAAAATTATAGGCAAAACAAAGCAGTAAGGACAAGGTAATTTTTGCAAGGATATGACAATAGTATAAATAATAGCATTAATCCGAACAACAGCATTGTTCCTAAATAGCTCCTTCATTATTTTCTAGTAACACTGTAATTCATGCTCCAAATACACCATGCAGAAAGACAATAATCCAGCCTGACTGTGACAGGACAGAACCACCTTGTAAAATCTTAGGGCTAACATCTTCACCATACAACAGCACTGTCATAACTTTTTTTTTTGGGAGGGGGCACCCTGATGAATCAAATTCAAGTCAAAATATCACTGAAATGCAAAAGTTCGGCGCTATATAGTACAGGTGAAATGTCTTTATATCAGTTCTTTTGGAAAGAAAGATACCCATCAAAATCTTTGGGAATCTTTGGTGATACATCTGGGATAAAACTTGTGACAAATTTGGGTAGAGATTAGGGCAAGAACCTTCTTTCCTCACTCCCACACATTTCACGCTCTGCTCCTTAATCTAGTGAAATTGCCTTTTTCTACACAGTTTGCGCTGAAGCCAGCTGAACTGTCTTCTTTTGCTTCCAAAACCAGCTGATAATTGACTATAAATAAAATACTATAAACAATTTACAGCACAACTCTGAGTTGCTTAAGAAGCATGGACTATGGAATTTTTGGCAATGTTGCATTTCCTGACTCAGTTTGTTTCATTATTATTAGAAGCCTCACCACCTCCTCATTAGCTTCTCATGTAACTATTCATTATCTTGTTTCTGAACTGCTTAGTAATGGTGGCATTTTACAAAACTGCCCAAGGTACAAGGAAAAAAACTAGAAATTTGAGGAGGTTCGGATACGTATCTGTCTCTGGAGTTCTTAATTTACAGTAGTTATTTGTAGCTAATTGTCACAACTAAGTTGTTACAACTGAGATGTTGAAGAGGCTTTTTTATCTTTTATCTTCTGACTTATTCTTTAATATTCTCCAGTAATAAGAATATATTCAGCACTGACTTCTGGAAAGACTTTTCGTAATTTTTTCTCATTTTTTGTGACAAAAACCTAGCATTTTAGAAATACTTGCTCTGTAGGGTAATGAAATATAGTACAAAACTTTTGCACACTCTAGGTTAAATACTTACTGTTTTGCATAAGGCACTAATATGTTTGGTTCAAGCTGTCGCATTCTGTTCTGGATATGTTATGGTATGCACTTTAAATTTGATTTGAAAAGATAGTTTAGTTCTCCTCCTGAAAATAAAATGATGCACACTTCAGGAATGAGGAAGGAAGCTATGGTACCTCTAGTAAAGGTGGAAGTAGATTTTAAGTTACCTGAACAATGTGAAAAAAAAAGGCATAAAAAAGCTATATAGATCTAAAAGAGTAGTAAAAGCAGTTTTTTTAAAAATCAAATTAATAGAAATTAAGGATAAAATTAGAAAGAGAGAGTTTCTCTTAACTAGTAGAGAACATTTCATTCTGTTTTGGGGTTTTTTGCGAATGATCATCTGTTACATTTCTTTTGCCAGAATATACCAATTATATTTCTAAAATAAAGTTTCTTCCCTGAGACAGTTTACTATTTAACTTGAGAACTGGCATTTTAAATTATCTAATCGCTGTTAAAATGCATAATAAGTACCCTCTAAATAGAGATATTATTGCCATACTGTCTAAAGGATTTTTGTCTTAAGCTTCTTTCTCTCAAATAAACTAAACAACAGTGTCTTCCAGGGAAGGTAAGAATCTCCCCAGTTGATTGCCGTGGGTTTAGGTCAAGTTTTTAAGTGAACTGCATGACTAGAGTTAGATGAAAATAGAATAGATATGGCAAAAGTTTTTATCCTCTTTTGATGTGAAAGTAAAAGTAAACTAATGGCTGTATGTTCTCACTTAGAAAGTTTCTATTGAACAGTTAAAGGAAAATTATAATTTATGTTCAAGGAACCATGTTGAAGAGAGGAAAGTTTTCTGGATATTGCTGTTTTTAAAAATATGGTAGCTGATATTGTTTCATCTTTTGAATTATAACTCATCTATGATTTACACTATGTATGAAATGCGCCTAGAACAAGTATCTGCGTTACTTTGCTCCTTTCAAGTGTGCTTTCCAAAACATTTTAGATTTTCCGCAAATTTATTAACAAATAATCTCCAATCAAATTGCAAATCCTTTGTCAGTTCTGATATTTCTCAGTGATTATAAGCTCAGAGGAAGTCACTACACAAATCAAAAGGTTCAGAGTGCTCCCTGACTTTTTTCACTTACTGTTTTCCAGTTAAATCTGCCTTATGATGTATTTGAATAATTATCTGTTACTTGTATGAAGAAGCTTTATTAGTTCTTTGAATATACAAGTGTTTCTGCAAATCCTAACTTCTTCCTGAATTAGATTCTCACTTCATAATTCTCGCTTTGATCCTTAGACCTCAGAATTAGATATATTCCCTTGCAAAGTGCAATGGGCCAATGTTTCCTTAACATATTTTTACTAATATGTGTTGTTTTTTTTTAATTATGAAACAAAATTTTATCTTTATTGTTGATTTTAAGCCCTAAATATTTTTGTATGAGCTCCCAGATAATATCCTCAGATTTTAAAAAATGTTTGCTGTATATATATATGTATATATAGTATAATAATGTTCAGTGTTATGAACCATTGTAACTGCTGAAAATTAGTAGTTGCAAATTAAGGCTTTTAACAGCTTTACACTTCTCAGATTCCTATCTAACGTGTTTTAGAGTGTTAATCTGTGTCATAGTGGGTAACAACACATAAGAGATTCAGACCTTCATTTCTGTTTTCGTTTTCAGGTTTCCTTAAAGTGGAACCCTCAAAGTAGTGTAGCAGCTGCTTCCTTTTTATCCATACCCTCCCTTAAAGAGATCTTACCCACATTCAGTTTGCAAATGGAAAGTGTTTGCTACAGAACTGCCTTGAATAGTAATAATGTTATTGAGTATTCTCATCTTAACAACACAAATTTTGCGTAGTGTTGGCAAACCTGCTCTTGACTTGGACGTCATTGTCTTCTTGTAGTGGTTGTCGTAATCTGCCTTGTCAGCATGCAGTACATTCCTTATTAAGCCCTGTGCATGGATATTACAGCTCAGTTTTCCCATTCATCATCCCAAGTGCAGTGTAGGAAATTACCATAATGTATCTGAGAAAAAAGCCGGGTTACACAATGGACTGTTCCATTGCTTTGTGTGTTAATGGCCTGTTTTCCACAGGCAAACTTTCTCAATTATGAAGAGCCCACTTAATTCTTTTGAAAACCACAACTACAAATCCGGATCCACTGCCCTCCTGATTTTGGTAGGAAGCCACCACCCTTCGCAAAAATGCGCTACACTATGGTTCTGTCTCGTGATTTAATGATTCTCTGGATGAATGACTGTTGTGTCTGCAGACAAATCCTATTGTTCACACAAAGCGAGTCTGTCCCAAAAGTGTTGGACTCTGTGCATGTGTTGAAACTGTTCTAAATACACAGAGTTGTTTATTGAATTGGAGGCTCATGTCTAGAACAATAGAGTTTAGGCAATAGTCAGACACAGAACATGATATTTTTGCTTTTGGATCTGTCAAAATTATGTGGTCTGCAAAACGTGCCACTGTGACACATTTGAATCTGATTGATGTTGATCTGGTGATTATGTAGTGCTATACAGTAACAAACAGAACTCATGTAGTCCATAAAAGCTACTCAGATAGTAATTTCATTCAAGTTGATTTAAATGTTAACTAAGTATATCTCAATGGGACCAGGATATTTCTTTCTACGGCTCAGTCATGTCCAATTTTCTTGCCAGGAGAGATTGACCAATCTACTTTTCACCAGAACAGAATGTTTCTTGGAAAGCCAAGGTGAAAAAATTGAGGTCAGACTCACCAGTTTACTGATTTTGGAGACAGCACAAAATTTCCTTTCAATTAGCCAGCTACTTTATCTTTGATTGCCCCTATCATCACTATGGCTCACAATGTTGCCAGTGAAGTCAACAAGAGTTAAGAACACATAATCACTTTTTCTCTGGTGATTAAGAATATCGTATGAATGAAACTACCTCTGCCAATATTTTATGAGACCGCTTACAGATCCAAAGAGAAATGAAAAACTGTTTATACATTCCAGACTACAGCAAAGTAGCTATCAACTGTAATTTGAAATTTGCCTGTAAATTAATATAAAAGTTCTACTTACAAATGGTATTACATTCTCCTTTAAAACAAAAGTTGATTTCAGTCAAATGTAATGAAAATTATGGAAACCTAGCTGTTCAAAAAGAAAAGCTAACTTTATTGATCAGTGATTTAGATAGTGTTTTTTTCTTTTTTTGTTGTTAGTAAAACAAAGCTAATGTTTATAATGAAGTTAATGGGTCAGTCAGTCAGAATTATTAAGCAATGACCAGGTCACATTAGAAAAACTGCTTTCAGAAGTGGAAACTGAACTTAAAACACTAATTTGTCCCTGTATTCCTTTTTCTTCCCCCTAAGATGAAACGACAGGAGGTAAGTAGACAAAGTGTTTACAGTGGCTTCCTAAAATCCACTTCTCAGCTTTTGTACCCTGATGATACTGAAGATCAGATGTCTAAGGATCTTCCCGAGCTAGAAGAGTGCTAAGGCTGTTCCTGCATTTCTTCAGTGAGAACAAAAAGTGAGTGGCCACAGACTGTTTTACATGTGTCTTTATCCACTCCCTTAGTTCTAAAGTGTGGGTTACCTGGGGATAAAATAGCTGAATTCCTTCCTACTCTGTAGCAAGCACCAGTGACTGTTCCTAGATGCATTATGATTCAATTAGACGGACCCAGGGCCTCAGTCCACAGATACTTGACTTTATAGGCAATTCATTAACTCAAAAATCTACACCAAAGTCAATTAAAACCAGAAGACTCTGGAATAAATTTGTAAAATAAATCGCAGATTTTTTTTTTATCCTGTTGTATCCCATGAGATACTGGATAAGCAGGTGAAAATGCTGATGGGTGCTTTAAAACCTGAAGGACTTAAAACCATAAGTCCTCTTTGATTTGCACAGACAGAGAACGTGCAGAAAATTCTCATCCTGATGAAGCAGTTTTACCCCCTGTTTTGAATGGACAAATTTGTGTCCTCTACTTCATTGAACATGTGCATTTAATGATGTAGTGGTGAGATTACATCATTGAACCATGCTGATATGGTAAATTCTTAGCCACGGGCTCTTACTGAAGAGACATTTTGAAGTTCTAGGCCTCTGAAAAATTCAGCATTTTCATTTATAATTTGCTTTATTTTAGGAGCTATGGCGTAAATCGCTGTTGCTGTTATTGTAGCCACACATCTGATCCTGCTTCCCTTGGCCTTTTGTCCTTGATTCATTTGCAACTGTGACATGTTCATGGTGAGAGGCAGTTGAACAATGATGGGACAAAGGTGTGGTGAAAGGGTTCCCGGGTTATGCAATCAGGAGCATTTTGCATTTTGTTTAAACTGTTCTGGTGGTGGTACACTTGCATTTCACAGATTCCTGTGGGTAAAAGCTCCCTCAGCCTTAAAGGGTTTCAAATTTGAGTGAACTCTGTGACCTGCTGGGTTTTTTTCCATATACTATTTTGAAAATAAACTTTTCTGAAAAGATCACTTGTTGCTCAGCAGATGATTGCTGCACTCCCAGGTGCACAATTCTGATTTATGTTTATTGTTAATTCTTGAGCATTAAAAAAATAGCAATAAAGCAAGGAGATACATCCATGGCAGCTGAACATCTACCAGCTCCTAAATTGTTCTGAGACTCTTATTATATTTAATGTTTTCTTAGGTGACTGGGACCTCCATGCTTATCAGTGTCTATACACAGCGATAGATTTTGTTAAATCTTTAGGATATTTCATCACTTCTTTCAGATGATGTACAAACAAAAACTCTACTATGAAGCTTTCTTATCAACATAATAGTAGTAGTAGTAATAATAAGAATTAGAAAGTGCAAAATCTAAGTACGTAGCAGAAAAATTGGGATACAAAGGCTATTGAATCACTACCATTGAGTTAATTCAATTGAAGGGCAGTGGTTAAACTGTGAAGGGGCTTTTGAATACCAAATGCAACAGGAAGTTCTTCACTCTCAGATGTAATACTGTTGCTGAAAAATATCTTTGTCTTTATAAGAATAACCTTAAATAACTATTCTCCCTGCTTACTACTTATGAACAATACTTGAGAAAACAGGTTTTTAAAGTGTATAGATTACCAGAGCTCTCCATTCTGAGAGTTAGAGACAATTAACTCATTGACTGAAGAGGAAGATTCAAAATCTCCATTTAACAGCTTGTTATAGCTACTCAGTCTGTGGCTTTTTAAAACAAACCAATTCTCCTTTTATTAAATATATGCAAACAATTATTCATTGGCTTAACTAGTCACTTGTAAAATAGAAATAACTAATACATGTAGCCACTTAGGCTGCTGTGCTGAGTATGTCTATGGAGATTTTGAAAATAAAGTAGACAAATCATAGAAATTAATATAAAAAGAATTTGTATATCAAAAGTCCAGTGTGTGCTATATGGAAAATGGAATTTCTTGGCAGATTAAGAAGTGCAAATCCCAAGGTCTTGTAGAGTTAAACACTCTTTAAGTGAGACTGTTGGCAGCAAAAAAAAAAAAGATGTCTAGATAACTTCAGAAAGACAGAAATAATGGTGGTGGTTATTACTTCTGGCTAATTAGACAGGTATTTAATATATAAGAGAATAGACACTAGCCTATATATATAAGTTGTTTGTTGTCTTGCATAATTTCCTCTTCATACACTTAATTTAGTCTCCTAGGAAAAAACAATGTCTGAGAAAGAAGTTATGAAGCAAATTTGAAGTAGCTCATGGTGAAATATAAGAGCCCACACTGCTGCACTGATAAAGAAAATTGCATTTTTAGTTTTTGTAAGTATGTTGACCAGATGTCCTTGAATTTAATTTATTAAAGCCAACACTCTTGGAGTTGCTAAATAATTTATAGAGACATCATTGCTGAATTTTGCATTTGGTGACTTATTGAATCATTTTTTATTAATACAAGACTTTTAATTAAATATTTAAAGCTTCACTACAATATATAACTGCTTTAGGAATAAAAAATTCTTGTAATCAATATGTTTGAAATATCGTATCAATAATCACAACACACTGTGGTGCTATTTCATACTCACAGACATTTCTGTCATTATTCCAATGAAATGAAGTCATTTCTAAATAACACTTAATGCTTAAAATGGTGGACAATAGATGGACATGAATTTCAGTTTCATATTTTGTAAGAGAAGTAAATGTAAAATTTATAATATTTTCTTTTCCCAGAAATCTAGGTATTGTATTCTTAAATTAGCATAAACCGATATTGTTCAGTTTTCTCTAGTTTTGTTTTGTTTTGTACATCTTGTTCACATAAATCTTATAGTCTCACATCTCCTTGTCAGTATCAGGCACTCACATTTAGGGTTTGACTGTGCAATTATCTGAATTTTCAGAAACAATGTAGGCTGATTTGGTGATGCAGAAATAAAAAAAGGCTCAAAACTGGTTTGTGACCATAAAAGATTTTCAATCTCAACATATATTTCTTTATTCAAAAACTTTCTGGTTTCATTTGAAAGCCTTCCCTACTTTTCACCTTTACTATGAAAAGACTTTTGTCTCTTCTCAGGTAATAAAACTGTCCATAGAAAGTGTTAATTCCTGTATTCAAATATAAGCAAAGCCTTAGAAGATAGAAGGGTACTTTCAATAACACTGAGAGCAAACTGATCATATCAAAACCAATTAAGAACCTTTACGACGATTATCAAGTATGCATTGAATGTAAAAATTTGGCAACCTGTTGGGTTTGCTCTAAGTAATTTTGTTTGTTAACCATGTTGATTCACTTTAAACAATGCAATGCTAAATCTAAAAATTGTACAGCTCCAAATCTAAAGGTCACACAGATGCCTGAACTTTCATTTCTAAAGTATTCAGAAAGTAAACACTACGGTTGTATGCTATACATTATTCAACCAGCATGCCTGTTGGTTTGGCTACATATTATAGTGATGCTCATGTGGATTTTCTCAAGAACACTTAGCAACAACAACAAAAAAATCTCTTCTTTTTGTACATAGGTTTGCTTAGTACTGTAGTTTCCATGGAAACTCCTAGAAATAGCAATTTCATTCCAACCTTTACAAACCCACTGTGAGCTTTTTCATTTCAGTATTGGTTTTTTGCTTTAATAAACTCTAAAATTTTAACTATTCAGAACAAATAATATTGATGTGGATTATTGTTTATTAGGATATTCTCTTTATTTTTTGGCTCAAAAAAAAAATTCTATCATTGTCCTTTTACTATCAATGAATACCAAGCAACATAATTTAAAATAAAGTATTGTTTAAATTGACTGACACTATGAACAGCTTTGATTAAGTTTTGTACTGCATTTTAGCTCTCTGATAGGATCTGAGTCACACAGAAAAATTATACACCTAACTCTTGGCATTATTAAAATAGCTGCAGCTGGGAGGTGTAACTCCATCATGAGTGAATGAATTAGTAAAAAAAATTATCCTCTGTAAGGAAGCTTCTCAATGAAAATGCTGGTAAACAAGTCTGAGAAAAAAGGAAACAGATGCTAAGTGATAAGAATGTGCTTGTTCTGACAGGGAACACCACCAGTATGCGTGTGAGGGGTTGAATGTGTGTGTCTGCAGAGGGAACTTATTCAGCTGTTTCCTCACTACATTCAAGAGTGAATCAGTAAAACAAGATTTTGCTTTTCAGCTGGGAAATGACACTTTGATTCTGTGTTATAAAGGAAATGTCCCTTTTGTCCTCTAGTGTAAATTACTCTTTAGGAATTCAAAATGGCTTGGGTGCAGCCAGGATCTGGAGAAATTATTTTTCAAGACTCAGAAGATGTTTATTGTTGCAAAAACAGCCAAGTGGCAACTGGTACAAAATTAAAACAACTGAGTGGCCACCAAGGATGGAACTGGTAGCAAGTTTTGTGGAGCTTGATTAACTTCGTGGTCTAGTCAGGTGTTGAGGACTATTCACAAAGAGATCCTGCAGAAATCCTAGTATCTGGAAGCTGGCTGGAGAGAACATGTTATGTTTAACATAGTCTGAGCTGTGTCAAATGGCAAAATAATTTTCCATTATATATTCTATGTAAATCACAAAGTAGTTAACAAGAGAAGCTATATGAATATTCATCTGATTGATATTACATTTACCAAAATTGAAAACTGGGTACGTTTTAATGGGCAATTTCAACTTTGCTGTGACTGATAGGGTTGAACTTGAATGGTTTAGGAAGCACCTGTGTGGCATATCCATATCTTTTAATATGAAAAGATGTATCTTAAATCTTCACATAACCTATGTAGTCCCACTACAGAAGACAATTGCCACTGTGGATTCCCGTTTTCCCGGCTGGAAAGCAGTTTGAAAACACAGTGTCCAGTTTTGACAGAACAGATAAGGTACAGCTTTTTGGATAAAAAAATTTCACATTTTCCGTTTTACCAAAAGCTGATATCTTGCTCAGTGAGCTTGCTTTATTATTGCATGCATTATCCTCTGCTTTTGATCCCCCTTAGAAGAAATATTTCCAAGAATATTTTATTGATGGTGGTGTGGAAAGCAGATGTGAAGGGTTCATTCTGTAATCTCAGAAATGCGCATGTGGTGAGTATCTGCAAAAAGCCTTTATCTGCCTATGGTGGTCACATTAGTAATGATTTGCTTTATAGAGAAATCAAGAGATCTTTTAGCATAGTATACAAATGTTGCCATTTGCACATTGCTCTCCAGATAATGAATGCACGTGTTTTCCTCTTTCCCTGGGTCATAAAAATGATAGTGGTTTAAATCTGGTATCTGCCTTCTTAAGAAATTTTAGATTCTTCACTAGGATTCTTTAAAGACAGAAGAGCTACTCTTTTTGTCAGATCCTGAGAGTACTGTATGGTCTCTGAACCAAATAGGATCATCTGATTCCCACTTTCTATGTTTTGTCTAGCCCTGAGACCAAAACTATTGTTCAGTCCACGCTTGGGTCCAAAATAAAGCACATGCAGTGTGAAAACTGCTGATGGAAGCACCACAAATTCAGACACAAATTTTTATTGCTTTTAAAGGTATGGATGGATTTTTGACTCCCTTATCAGTATATTACCTAGATCAGCTGGGCTTCTATTGAGAAGACTGTAACTCACACATAATAAAGAACAGCACTGAGTAAAAAAAAATCTTTCCTGCAGTTGTAAACCAAATATTTTAGACTTCCTTGTAACTCTACAGTTAAATATGCTTGAGTCTTACACTTCAGTCGATGGAACTCATCTTCTTTTGAGGCTTGGGGGTAAAGATGGTCAGCTCTTATAGTTGTGATATTCTGAGAAAGACTCATTTAATATCTACTGTTGTTTCTTCTGCTTTTTCCATTTTCTTGAACAATGTGATATGCACCTGTTAGCAGCAATACATCTGCAGCAAACTGGGAGTAGGATCTCTCTCTCAAACACACATGGGTATAACCTGATTAAGATGAGCCAAAATTTCAGCCTGCTTTCCTCTCTGATGTTACTTTTTACAGCTGTAAGTTAGGGCCCTCTTTTGTCATTTTTTATTTGATCAAAGTAAGAACTTTACCTGCAGCTCCATAATAAAGTTTGAGTCCCTGAGGTACAAATTCAATCTCTTGTGTTAACAAGGCTTTGGAGAAAAGACTACAAGGAAAATAACATCTGTTGAACAGCTCTTGGACAGGGTTCATTTTGGAATGCAGTGCTGAAGTCCTCCCTCAGCATTGTTAGTTTCTATGCTCAAGGCAAAAGAACAGACAGTGACTTTACCTCAAAGCCAGAGTAAGGATTAAAATAACATTGAACTTCAAGGCCCATAGGTGACAGATTCCTTCTCCTATACTGATATTCAGCACAGCCAAGGGTTCTGATCCCTCTTCAGTCTTCTCCCATCAGAAGGAGTGGGAATAAGAGCTTCTTTTAAATTGTTCTCCACAAACATGCTTTGAGTAGCAATATAGAAGTGCTTGTAGAGAAATGAGAAGGTGCCTTAAAGGCCTTTGAGGAGCAGTGAATGCAATATTTCCAAGTCCTCTGCACTCCTTTTGCCATCAGCAGTGATTTAATTGCATAGGAGGAGGAATGAGAAATGTTAGGAGACATTTTGGGGGTCAGTGTATAAGACTGGGTCACAACAGTCATGCTTTCTAAACTTGTCCATGGTGTGGGGCTCTGTGGTGTAGGTTTTCTTTCAGAATCATAAACTAAACTGAAAAAAACAGTGCTTGTGGAGGCTAAAACAAAGTCTTAACCTTATACAAAAGTGTCAGTTGATTTTTAACTTTCAACATTTGGGCTAAGGGTAGCATTGATTACAAGTACATTGTACTTTGAAAATGGTAACATCCTCACAGCCAAAATTTGTCACTACTCAAAATGTCAGTACATGATGTGATAAAAAGTTTTAAAGCTTTGAAATATGATACATTTTTATGTGATTTTGACAACACACTTCTGAGTCCTGTAAAGGGATGATGACAAGCAAAAACCTTCAGACAGAGACAGCAAAAGTTTCTTACAATATCCTGTTATTGAATTAATATTAGACCCCATGTATTTTTCCGCAAAAAATTAATCCATTTCATTCTAACACAACTGATGCTTACATCAGATGCACATTAAGTTGGACTGCAAAGAAACATTTTAGATTAACAAATCTCCTTACTGTGGTCAAATGATATTTCAAAAAGAAAAGACACTATTGATATGAAGAAATCTCCATTCCCATAACTGGCATTCTTATAGTATGGAATTCGCATTAAAAATTACTTCAACTCTTATATAGTTTCCTACATATGACTTATTTTCTATTTTCTGTTTATATTTTCTATTTTCTATTTTAACTAAAAACATCTCCATTTAAAGGTCTGAGACAGGAACCAGATCTTAAAAAAAAAGAAAAAAAAGAAAGAGAAAGTAAAAGAGCAAAAATTTTTAAATAATATCTAATCATCCCTTTAAAAATACTTTTGCAGAGTTGGTGGAATTTGATATTCACATAAAATTGCCCCAGTTTGAAGCTAGCACAGCTAGAGCCAGAAAGATGAGAATTTTCTATCACTGAAAGTCAGCACAAGTGGACTTCAGTTTCCCCATGATAGCTGTGACAGAGAATGTTTTAATGAGGGGGTTATAATAACCCTGTGAACTATGGGACCTGGAAAAATACACTCCTTCTGATTTCTCTCATGCAAAGTGACAATGAGAGAAACAGAGGTGTCAGGATGACATACCTTCTGAGTCTGTGGTGTATTGTTTCCGAACTTCATGCTTACTTTGATAAGAAAAAATAATTAAGATAAAAAATTCACTGCTAAAGAGATTTTAAACTTCTCTGTTTATATTAACTTCTTATGCAGTGCCACTAAACCTCTCTTGTACTTGAGGTTAATTTAGATTTGTGGCTCGGAGGAACAGTTCAGTAGTCATCTATAAAGTATCAATTTAGGTGGGAGAATTTTAGATAAGACATACAATTATCTTAAAGTCTGATTTCACAACCAGTTTGGGGAGAAGAGATAGTGCTAACACATCACTATCCTGTGATGCCAGATTGGTGTCTATAATGAATTCTTCTCAAGGTGTATTTGTCATATATTACAATGATCATTTGGTGATGAATATATTTAGCAAGTGAGCAGTTACTCCAAGAAGATTAAGGCTACAGATGTGGAACAAGGGTAGGAAAAAAGGGCTGATCATGCAGAAATGCTGAGAGTTCTGTAAAGGGATATAAATGTAACAGAACCTTTTTAATCTTTCTGTTAAAAGGTATGATATCCCTGTATTTAAGTGAATGGGATTTTTTTAAGTACTAAGTAAAGTCTTCCACAGGAACTTTGCTGTGAGCTTGTGCTTTCTTCTGCAGTTTGGATTTGAAAGTACAAATGTCTTTTTCACCAGCTATCAAATCTTCTGTTCGATGTCTATTCATGACTAGACTAGCCTGCAATATGCTGGGTGGGCTTTGTTCAGGAAGATCAAAATTCCCTAACTTTCTGGGAACACTGCTGAAAACTTTCCTTGTTATGAACATGCCTTATTTCCTTCTCATGCCTCGTTGGCACTGTCCCAGTTAAAGGCAATCAATACCACTGTGCCCTGCTAGAAATACAGCCTGTTTCCCAAGCATAAGAGAAAATAAACTTTAGGACAAACATTTATGGAAGTTAATACTCCTCTTCCCTGTCCTTGTGCAGATCAAGCAAGGAACAATGTGTCATATTTCTCTCCAGTATGAAATCTGCTTGTGTCATCGCTGGGCATCCAACTGTGGTGGTACATGACAGCTCTTAATATAGCACTTTTTAAAAATTACATTTTAGAGCTGCATAAAAACATAAAGGCTCATCCTTTTTGATCATACCTTCCAGTTTGGGAAAGCCTATATTGGAAGGGTTGCATTTTATTTTTGGCAGGGCTTAATTTAGAGAGAGAACTGCAATGACATCTGTTCTATCCAAATGAATGTAGTTGGACAGTTGCATGCAAGCTTGATAACTTTGTAGGGACACAGCAAGAGATATCTGGTATTCTAGAACAAATAATAGCTTGTATTTATTTGTACTTTTTTCCATTGTGTTTTTAAGTGAAACATAACATTTGTATCTAGGGAGTTTTTAGCTAAATTTTTCTGAGATTACCCATCCTGTCCTCTTCTATATCTGTCCATATGACATTTAAAGACAAAGACTACATGCTCCCTTTAAAGGAAATTTAAAATAAGCATATTTTTTTTTCCTAAAAATTAAAAATATGTTGAATACTCTAGTACCACCACAGATTATATCTACTGTTTCCAGCTTTCTTCATATTGTCTGACTAAAGTCCATCTGCCTCCCTAGGTCTTCTTCATGTCCCTATTCAGTTGTTAATGACTCCAGGTCTAGGCTCCCTTTTAATTCTTCCCTCAGTCCTAATAGTGTTACTATTCTCAGACCAAACAAAGTAAACTAACTGCTAGACTCCTCTATGACCCTATAGCAAAGGTTCAAGATTGCCTCAGACTACATTCCAGACAACCTATAGCCAATAAATACAGTAGAAAAGTCCATGTGCTTAATGTGACTGCAAGTAGTTTTCCTCTTCTTCAGTGTCTCCCTTGGGCACAGTCTATGCTTTGACCTTAGAAGGTGTAACTGCAGTTGGAACAGCTCTATTAGCAGAGCTGGAAGATGGGTGTAGTGCTGCAGTGGAATTGCAGAGGTGACTGCAGATAAACAGATCTGAGGATCTGCTAACCTGTGTTAGCTGAGATGTACAAGGTGGTCTTATTCAGGGGTGTCAAATGGCGCTGTTGTAGTCAATTACTTTTGTGAGATGCCTACTGTTGTCTGTGGTATGAAAATTCTGAATCAGAAATTGGTTTGGTTCTAGTCATACAGTTTATTTACAAAGCAATGTAGAAAAATCCCTCATCAACTTAAAGAATATCCAATATTCTTATATTAAGTATTCTTCAGACACAGAATTACAAGTCATATTACCTTATATTGTAATGTGGCATTTCTCCAATTTTAACTCTTATTAGATCATTGACCTGACAGAAGACAAAACAATAAATATGGAAAGGAAATGTCAAAAACCAAAAAGGTATACAAATGGGGATTAAAAAGTAAAAAAGGAACATTTTATAAATGTATAAAACTGACATTAAAAAATAAAATACTTAGAAGGCATCTTTTTCTTTATTCTTTCCAGTACTGTTGCTATTGTGGGCTTGATAAGCCAAGAAAAAGTTGAAGTATTTGTTTAGCCTTAGATATATGATTATCTTCATTAGAACTGTGCCTAGATTATCTGAAAAGAATAATGAGATACTTAAAGATACATTTAAATGCTTTATTGGCTCTAGGCCAGAAATCTTTGGTCTTTTCAAAAATCAAAGCTTGCAGCAAGCAGTGTCATCTCATACAAGAAAAGCCTTTTAAACTCGATTTCCACAAGGTCACCCTATCTCAAAAAAAAAAAAAACAAAGCCCTAGGAAAAAAATTATAAAGGTGGAAAAAAAGCATAAGATTGCTAGACGAAATATCAAATAGTTAAAGCTTTTTGGCTTAGAAAATACTGAGTGGGAAAGTCCAGTTTTGAAGGTTTTTGTGAAGGTTGCAGAGAAGATAAATGCTCTATATTTCTAACTTTCTAAAGCTAAAATATAGCCACCACTAACAGAATGAATAGGCTCAGCTTATTAAACTAGAATAAGGTTGTGAACTCAGTTACAGACATGAAGCTGTTTGCACTATTTGATGGTCTTCTCCAGTTTTAGGTTGTCCTGGGTTCCATACAGACAATTCTTGCACACTGTTCAGGGAATCACCTTTTACATAGGCTGTGTCCCACCCTGTACCCGGTCCCTGTGGCGGGGTTTGTTGTGAAACATTTGGCCTACCCTTCTTGTCACATCACACCTGGGGGAAGGCGGTGAATGCCTTCTGTTTTGTGTCGTAGAGCACCACAGCATTGAGCTTCTTTAGCATTGCACAGTCCAGACTTTACCTTGCACATTTGGAACCAAAGTCCCACAAGAACAGTTGTCTTAGTGTTGTGGGGGACCGCTTGTTCATAAGGTACAAGTTGTGTTATGTAGTAAGGATGTGACCAAGCTACTCATGAGGCTAACGGGATGTAAGACAAACCATGATATTTGGCTTCACGTGTAGCTTTCTGATCTTATTGAAACCAAATATTGCAAAGAAAAGAAGTAAATATGCATTCAAGGAGGAATTAGACAATTATATAAGTATGAGAAAGACAATGGCTGAGATAGAACTTTCATTCTGGAATCCCCATAACACATATCTGTTGGAAGAGAGAAGATATTTCAAAGAAAATATCACTCCATGAAAATGTTCCATGGCAACATGTTTGAGACACTGGCAGGGACCTCTGGTCTGACCTAATGATATTAGACATAAGCATCAATGAATGTCAAATAAAAAAGCTCTGTCTGATCTCTCTCTTTTAGAACTTCTTCTTTTTTTTTCCCTTTTTGAATGTGTAGAATTCATATGAACTTTGTATTTTTTGAGCTTTACATTACTTCATTCAAAAATTCTTAGATCAAGTCATGCTTTAATTTCTTTGAACACATCTTTTTTCTGCCAATTCAATATCATAAGAAGTTCCTATTGCTCTTTTTTTGTGTCAAGAAAGTTGCTGAAAATAATACCTTAACTATCAAATATCCTGTTCCTTACAAGATGCATTTAGGCTAATGACTACTGAAGATCTATCCTCCTTCAGTTGTTAAATTAAATTATTTTTTTTAATTATTATTATTTATTTTTGTTTTTCTTTATTTGTGCTGTAGTCTTTTGGGCACAGATTTGCTACACTCCATCACAAGATACATTTGTTCTGCCTTACACTTTTCATCTTATTCTAAGAATCACATTCTTTCCCCATTGAAAAACTTTTCGTTTGCACGATTGCTGCAGACCATTACTGAGGTCTTCCATCATGTCACATGACAGTCTGCGTGGTACTGTGTGGAGAAAAGCTGTTCTGTTTTGAAATACCGAGGATTCTTTTTACACTAGCTCTAAAATGTTTGCAATACCTCAGATTTTAACCCAAGCAAATCTTACAAAAAAGCAACATAAAAGCCTTAAGACTAGGAGCAGAATTCCACATTCCATTTGCTGCAGTGATAACGCTGATTAACGTGTTATGATTTAAGCTCTGTACGAAGTGTATGTAGGCTGTACCTCTTAATCCTGCAGTTTTGTCTCCCTAATTTAAGCTTGGCTTAATGAGAGTTCTTCAGTTCAGATGTTGTGCTGACAGAAAAAAGCAAGGAAACAAACAAACAAACAAAATCACAAACCCCTCAACTGGCACACAAGTTTTCAAGAAGAGATATGATGTTAGAAGTTAGATATAGAGTGAGATTGGGCAAGGTCTTAACCAAACAACTTGCTCAATGATTTTCAATCATGATACTGGATAAATATCTCGATATACACATTTGATAATGGAATTTTTGCTGAACTTTTTACATTTAACAGGTTAGATTCTCTAGTGATATTATAGAATCATGGGATGGTTGAGGTTGACTCTGGAGGTGATCTGATCCAACCCACCTACTCAAGCAGAGGCATATGGAGCAGGTTGTCCAGGATGATGCCCACACACTTTGGAATATTTCCAAGAATGAAGACTACACAGCTTCCTTGGGCAACTTGTGCCACTGCCTTGTCACCCTCATGTTACGAAAGTGTTTATTTATGTTCAGATGTAACCTCCTGTTTTTCAATTTGTGCCCATGGCCTCTTGTGCTTGAGTCAGCTTGTCCAGAACTTGGCTCTGTCTTCTTTACTGCCACCTTTCAGATATTTATACACATTTGTGGGTTTTCCTCTGAGCCTTCTTTTCACACTGATCAGTCCCCGCCCTCAGTCTTTCCTCATATGAGACAGGCTCCAGCCCCTTAATCATCTTGGTGACTCTTTTCTGGCCTCTCTCCAGTAGCTCCATATCTCTCTGGCCCTGCGGAACTCAGAACTCTGTATTTCTATATATTTTCTCTTCGTGTTTCAGTTTTGGTGGAGCTCCATGTCCATCCACAAAGGCTTCCTAATATTTTGGTTTCCTGCTCATTGGGATGGATGTCTCTTGAGCTTGAGGAGATCTTTGAATACAAATTAGCTTTCTTGGCCTCCTTTCCTCTCCAGTGTCAATGGTCCAGGCTTATTACATGGTCATGCTTATTTCAATTCAGTGTTCATTTCTGTGTTTACTTCATCCATGTTTATTTAACCCATAAGGTGACCCATGTTTATTTCATGTTAAAGTATCTATTTTCCATAACTTTGAAGTTACATTGTATTTTTTCAATAATAACCTTTAATTACTTTTATTTCTGGTTAAAAGGTAATTAAGTAAGAAAGGACTATTGCCTATGTAAAGCTTGTATTTTACTAAAACCTCATCTTCTTTCTGTTATTCACACTGCATACATGTTTTAAAGAGGAGCCTGGTGATTCATACAGAACTAATCAGTGGTTTAATACCACATGAAAATCTATAGAGAAAACTTAAATTTACACCGCTGTACATGAGATCAGAATTTGGCTTTTGGTATTTGTCATAAAGAGCAAGTCAAATGGCAGCCTTACACCAACCTAATCTAAAGATAAAAAGCATTCATTCCAGTCCATGGTTTCAATATTAAAGCAGTGCATGGGGAAAGGTCATCACAATTAAAGGCATAATGTAACACTGAAACTCTGAACAAGTGTTTGTGCTGCTTCTCTATCTCAAGATTTATGTGATTGGCTCTTAATTGGAGACCTAGGGTTTCATTTCACAGCTTGGGCAGACAGGCTATTAGATCTGAAATGAACCGGGAGAAAATAGCAATACTTTGTGTGCATGTAATAAAGAATTAAGATACTTTTCGACCTTCTGTGATGATTAATTAAAGAAAAAAGAAGTTTAAAATACAGAAATTCAATATATTTGGTATGAGAGTTGTGTACTACTTTATGATGGCAAACAGGCAAAAACTAAGTCTTTAAGACGTCCACATCACCACATATGAGCATTATGGGAGTGTGGGGATGGATGGGGGACACTGGCATTTCAGCAGACTGATGGCCCTTTCTTGCTGGTTTTTGGATATAAAATAGCTGCCCAATGAAAATTTTTATTGTGGATTTAAGCCATTAATTGTGGGTTAATTTAATCCATTTATTGTGGATTAATTTGGATACCACCAAGTGTGGAAATATAAATGATTGCTTAGTGACACTTGGTAATTAATGTAAGGCTGGATGACAGGATGTCACTGGTCTGCCAAAACTGTGAGACTGGGAGCCTTCAATCCAGCTGCCTATATCCTACCATCCAAAGCCCAGCAAGGTGAATTATAATGGGAGCAAAACTGGTGGGTATCACAAATCTCCAAGGCCTTTCTGGACTGCTTTCAACCTCCATGTTGGTGAGAAAAGAATATTACTTTGCAGAGTGAAGACTATTTTTGCAACTATGTTGATTGTACTGTACTATAAAAGCATAACTAAATAATATCTTACCACATTGTGACATATTGTGACATAGTACAAGGGTTTTTGTCTCCTTTTTTTCTTTTTTTAAAATTTTTTCCTGCAAGAAAGTTGATTTCATTTATAGAGAGCCTGACTATGAGACATAATATGTACAATCTCAGAATGATTTTTCCAAACTTATGGTAAAAGAAAAAAGCCCAGCAGCTCCAGACTACATCTGTTGTAATGTAATGAGGCCCTCACAAATCAGGCGGCCTGGGGCAAATGGCTTATTTTTCTTGCTTCTTTCATATGTAAGTAACTTCTTTCAGCTCAATAACTGAGCTTCTGGGCTTTTACTTTTAATGCCTTTCATTTGATTTCTGAGGCTTCTATTTTCTTTTAGCATATTCCAAGGCCAATAAGATAACAGCTTTCAGAAACGTAATGAGCAAACTTCTCAGCTTTGCATTTGCTGAACTGCAGTTGGAGATGCTCAACAGAATATTAAATTGGAGAGTTATTATTCCACTGTATCATCTCCACTCTTCAGATGAGACACACAGACACAAAAAAAAGGCATATCAATGTGGCAACTGAACTGTGGGTGGATAAGCATAGCTAGATACTGTGCAGCTGAAATCTAAATCCATCAATCAAATAAAATTAAAACCATAGTCAGCACCTTGTGTCATAATCTCTGTGAAGAGATAATCAAGCCATTTGCTTCAGGTGGGAAGAAGGCAAGTCTGCTTAAACAATCTTGTGCTATTGATCCAGTGCAATTCTGAAAACAGCCCCTGCAGTGTAATCTCTAAAGCTTGACAGATTGCATTAGTAGATACACTGAGATCAGTGAGATTACCTTCCACATCAGTTGAATACCATAAATAAAAGATAAAATAATATCATTCTTTAAAGTAGGAAAATCATGAACTAAAAAATACAAAGAGGGTATGCATATGCCTTCCATGAGTGAAGTATCTGAATACAACATCATTTTTAGTGTAGGAAGCTCACACCTTTGTGTAGGATAGTGCTTGGCAGATGTGGGAACTGAGGCCCAAAGATCCTCATCAGGCCATGTAGCCTCTCAGAATTCCCGCATCAAAAATCTGAACTGACTTGCTCAAAAGCCAGTGTATACAATTTTCCTTTCCAATAACCCCTTACCGACAAGAACAAGGAAATGATTAGGCATGATTGTGATTTCTGATCATTTTTAAGAAAATATTAGCAAGCAAAAATCTTAACTACTTAATTTCATGTTTAAGTGAAAACATCAATAAAATGAGCTCACAAAATATTCAGCAACTAGCTCCATGTACAGACACTCACATATCTCTGGGTTAAAATATGAATTGCAAGTAGACTGGGAGAAATGATGCCACACACAGTTCTGCTGAGTTACCTTGCTATATGAATGGTGCAATTTGACAGAGCTTGGATAATTTTTTTGTAGAACTCTGCTGCTTTATACAAGAAGAAAAATTGACTTTTCAACTTCACTGGCTTTATATTTTATTTATTCACTGACTTAATTTACATCACCAAGTTCACAGCATCACTGGACTTCCAAAGTTGAAACTCTAATAAAAACTATTCACTTTCATATTCTGTGCATTTGCAGCCATAGAGAACAGCAGTTAAAGATTTTTTTCTCATTGCAATCACTTTATGTCGGCATTTATTATGTATGACAATATCTTGAAGGGATAAATCAGTAAAATTTAATTTGGTCACTCATGACTGTAAGGGAAAGAATACCTGAAGTCAAGTGTTTCTTTCAGCTGCGTAAAGTAAATGGACTTTGGTTTTCATCTGGATAGGAACTGACTTCTCATGCTTTCCATTTCACCTCCTTATTTTGGAGACAGCATGGAATGAAGTTCAGATGACCTCCCTTTTAAATGAGACTGGAGCTGTGCTTGTTTGAACTCTTGGTAAACACAGAAACAGATGAAACTGAAAGACAACTGGGATGTTAAAAATGTTTAATGTTTAATGTAAATGTTTAATTTAAAGTTTAAAAATGGCTCAGCCTTCATGCAATTGTTAAAATTATAGCTATATTCTTCAAATCCCATATCCTTCCACCTTCTTATTTTCCCTTTCTAATGTTTCGTTTTAAACAGGTGAATATTTGACCTAGAGGAAGGGGAATGTAAGACCACAAGCTTCATTAGTGCTTTCATTATGTGATAAATTCACCACATTTATGCCATTGTAGACTGCCTCCCCTTGGGCCTGATCTGAGGGAGGAGAGAAATTCTGTGCTGTGACTCCAGAGCATGTACTAGAGCCAAATAATCTTGGGTTGCCTGTGACTGAAAAAGAAAGAGAAAACCATTAGAGGTGTCAGCCATGCTCGAGGAGGCACTCAGTGCCAGGGGAGGCTGTGAGGAATTTGTGCAGAAAGCCTTGGAGCGGGGCATGGGAGGATGCTTGTCCAGCTGCCTGCAGATGCAGTCCTTGGGACACAGAAAACCTGGAAGCAGCTGTGGAAAAGCAAAATATTTCCTGGTGCTGCTTTTTACTTGCCATTTTCACTCTTGCTGATACTGAGGAGCTGTTTAAATCCTTATTCTGTATTTCAAAAGAATGTGCTTGCAAGGACCTTTTCCTTGTGATGGGCGTACTGGAAACCAGCTCTGAAGATTTCTATTAATTTAAATATTTTTATAATGCCATTTTACTTACTGTCCTTCTCTACAGTGCCAAGCTCCTATTTCTGTCACTTTTTCAAGCTATTTTCTGCATTTATCAAGCCATATTCCTTCTCTTAAGTCATCACATTAAAAAATTTCCTCTGTAAAGATATATTTGTCTTCTATATTTGGCAGAAAAACTGAGGATGAGCATGTACAGTAAACACAGAGAAGATTCTAAGATCACATCCTCATGGGAAAAGCTAAGCTTTCCTCTTGGGTTTTGCTATCAAATAGATGAAACTTAAGTAAAGTGAGAGATCATTTTAGTCCTTGAAAATGCATTAGTTGGAATGGGCACAATAAAGACTGCGCATGAAACATTCAGTGTGGGGGATTTCACAGTACGCTGGTGATCCAGAGTCCTGTCCTTGATTCTCTGTGAACATGCCAAAAGGTTTTGCATACTAATGCCATTTTTTTCTCTTATGACAGAGTGATTTTCTCCAGGCAGTGATCAGTCATGTCTTCCATGTTCGGGTTTTCCGTGAATTGTACTCTGAAACATATTAAAGAGGGTTGCTACTAAAGTTTTTTTCTTGCAGTTTCAAATGCAATTATTTCAGTTTGTTGTGGACATTTTGTCAATAGTTATGTGGAAGTCCTGCTAAAAACTCTAGTACACCTCTGTAACTGAATCAGATTATGTTGTCAGTTTGCAAGGAGAAATTTATGCCAATTTTGGTGGTGAAAACTGCTTAAAAATTACTCATATGACATGCCAATGGAAAATAATATTAACGAATTAATTAAGCAGCCAGCTAAGCTTTCTTGGGAGAGGAACAGAGGATGAAGTTTCTTTTCAGGTTTTCTAAGACTAGATCTGAATATCTGCTGTAATAGAATACAAGAGTGGATAGACCATTTTGCTGATCCCATTTAACACTTTTTCTTTCTCTCTAGTATATTTTAGCTGGCCTGTGGTTCTCTATCGCTTCTTTAACTAGAATAACTTTGCATAATGTGCTAACTCTAGCAAGACACTGAATTCTGTAAAAATAGCCTTACCTTGAATTGCTGAATGCAAGGTTATATAAGTTCTTAAATATGGAATAATTATTCTGCCACAGGATCATCAGTGGCCATATGTGCTTCACATAAGTGAATGGCAAGATATAAATTCACTATGTTAAGAAAAAGTCTCTAATGAGCTCTTAAAATTTTAATACCTGAACAGAAAATGTGCACTGTACACACATCAGTTAAGGACAAAACTTCTAAACTTGGTATCAAGAAAATCTTCAAAAGAAGAGGAAAGTGAGAACGTGTGAAATGCTTGGCTAATTCCCTGACAAATTTCAATACATAACTATGAATGAGGTGAAAGAAGTCCCCCTCCCCTCAAACTTCTGCTGTTGCAAAAGCCCATAACGAAGAGTAACTTGGCCACACAACCTCACAGGGAGCTTGTCTTTGGGAAATTCATCATTTAACAGACAGGAAGGGAGAAGGTAAATATGAAAAATCAGAAGGAGCACAAAGGATGTGATCATTCAACAAGACTAAACTTGCAGCTTTGCCTATTTACAACGGGACTCAGTTCTTTATTCAGTCACAATCTGCACAGCAAGTAGCATATGGGCTGGGGGCGAGGGGGCATCCTTTGGCATCTACTGACTAATTTGATATATAGCGCATTTTTCTATCTTTTCAATACATATGATGTTGAAAATTATTTGAAAATTAATAGGGGGATAACTGACCCATTTCTTTTTGTCTTGCAAAGCATGCAGTTCACTGCACCTGATCAGGGAGAAGGAAAACATGAAATAATTGCAAAATTATTAAGGGCACACTTTCAACTTAGTAATCAGAAAGGAATATTATCAATCAATTACATTTTCTGCTAGAATGCACTAATGTTGTAGGGAAACAAGCTAGAGAAAAGGCTTGGAAAAGTGGCAAAATCTTCTAAGCACCTTTCTGATTTGTATTGACCAATGTCACTGCACTTAGACAGCTTCAGGCTATGGAAACTGCCTGGACCATTTTGTCAGTCTGAAGAAAGTCTAGTACAGCTCCAAAAGGAACAGAAGTTTGGAACTGTATTAGAGTTAAATTTTTCTAAGGATTACAGTTAGACAAATTCAACAAATAAAAATATTTTTAATTAAAAATTTTGCACAAATTTATTTTCAAAATTACAATTTTCTGACAATTTCAAAAAGCTAAGAGTATTTTTTCATTATTTTTAAATAGGTTATTTTCTAGTGCAATATGAGCAAAAACATTCTTGAAGTTTTAGTCCAGGTCAGGTCAGGACAAGTTTCTAGTAATACTTAGTCATGACAATGAAAGTGCAATTTGTTCATTGTCTGTGTGTTAGCCCTGGAATTAAATGTGATGTTCAAAATGCATATTAAAAGCATGAGTAAAGGGCTATTCTTTCAAACTAAACATCCATATTCTTTTTAATATTTTGTTCTTCTGTACATAAGTGTTTTCATAAAATGGTATTTGATCAGTGGTATACATGTAACATAGAAAGAAAAACTAGAGATTAAATAGTACTAGAATCAGCTGTTATTTTAATATAATTTAAAAATAAAACTGATTCTAGTGTCCACACATAATCCTTCCATACTTGTTAATGTAGTACATTTCTTAGGGAGAAAGAAGGATTCCATAAGGTTTTATCACCAAGTTGTTCGTCTGACCTTCAGCTCACAGATTCGTTCATAAGTTTTTTATATTATTCCTTGCTAAATGTTTTAGAGCCCTAAATAATTACCTTCTCACCTAAAGTTTTAAATATGTATAGACTATTGTTGTATGTACCTGCATCTATTGGCTGAAATAAACACGAAAAGAATATATGGGGCTTTTGTTATTAATTCTGACTGCAATTTTGTGTGAACTTTGGCCATTTTAACAATAGTGAAAGCACAAACAGTAGCATCTGCCAGAGAATACTGTGAGTGGCAACACATGTCAAATAGCAGACAAGTGTGGAGGAAATCTTAGCAGTCCAGAATTGCATTTTTACATAATCATCTCACTTTGTTAAGTTGAAATCTTTGAGTCTGAACAACAGTTCTTGAAATTCACTTCACTTTTATTATTGAATGCTGCATTTATTTTTTTAGGTGCAATAAAGCTCTAGACTTCCAGCTCCAATTATTTAATTACTGGGTCTAGCATATGACATATAATTTATGAAAATAGATTGCATTTAATTATTCAGGAAAGGTCTATTCATTATAATCTTCTTGAAAATGCAGATAGAAAGTCCTTAAGAATTTGTAGTAGAGTGCTTTAAGCTCTTAAGCTCTTCACTACTGTCCCCATCAGGTATTGTAAGTTCAGGGGTATTTTATTGTGCGACCTGAACCTGAAGTGTGTTCTTTTAGGCAGGGACCAACCTCTCTTACACCTATAGAGTGTGGAGGAGGCAGTCAGTGGATTAAACAAAAAAAGATGCTGTATCTACAGTAGGTCTCCAAGTATCCTGAAAACAGTTCTCAAACCGTTTTTTGTCAGAGGACAGTGAAAAGGAGAACCCATCAACTCACTGCTGAAGGTACTTCTGCTCACTGAAGTCAGTTACCCAGTGGTCAACACAAGATAGAATCAGGAAAAGACTTTTTCCCACCTTCTCTCCACCCTATTTAGGCACAGAAAAAGTCAGGATGGAGTCTTGCCAGTCTTGCTCACTGTGCCTGAAAGGACTCGTGTACAGCATGGGCATGGGGAGAAGCTGATCCCATGGGATGAGCTACAGGCTCACCTGTCTCTGCCCTTTGGGCAGGACTTTTAGGGCAGGTTATCCAAAGCAAGTAAATTGGTAAATGTTGTAGTACTGCCAATTGCTAGCAAAATAAAATACAGAAAATTGACCTTTGGATTTTTGTTAAAACATCAGTTCAAATAGAAAAGCTGGAGGGATGTGCAAGTGTAGCTGCCACTCACAAGCCTTGGGGTCTCCATCTCCATCTGCATCTTATTTCGGAAATGCTTGTGCATTGCGTGATTCAACTCAAACTCATGGCAGTCACCTTTAACAGGACAAAAGACCTTAGGAAAAACAGAGATTGCAAGAACTGCTTTCAGTGACTGAGAATGAACACAAAAATATGTCTGGCAACTTGTCAGAATTACTTGTGCCTAAGTGGAACTGTATGAAAGCCAAAAAATCTGGCAGCTTTGCTCTGAACGCAAATATTATCACACAGTTCTCATCATAACTTTGTAAAAGATAAAGCCATACCATGGGAGAAAAGACATCATCCAATTACAAAAACATCATGATTTTGTCCTTTTTGCCTAGCAAAATCTAGATAGCAGAAACTACTCTTTCGACTGTGCATAGGTTTTAAAAACAAAGCCAAAACCTTTCTTACTGGGATTGTATCTCAGGTGTTTCTTACCACTTCTCTTGTTCTGAAAAATATGTATCTGCCCCAATTTTGACAAGTGCAGTTAGGCCAACTTGTCAGTGCTGAGCATTTTAGCTGATCACCTGTACTCAGCTCTCATTTTTGGCTCAGCACTTTAAAACTGAATTAAGTGATCTTCTAGTTCATAGTCTGTGTGCTCAGTATGTTTAAGGATGGACTATCAGCACTAAGTCTTGATAAAACTATTACTGACAAATCCTCAGAAGAACAAATAATACCTTTTCCTGCTGCTTCTTAATATATGTGGCTATAAACATGCATTTCTACTAGATTGCAACTACTCTATTCATCCAGCTTTAAGGTGCCATTTGTAATGGAATCAGTAGAAGCTGAACCCAAACAACTAAGACTAGAATTGTTTGCCTCAGTCTCAAATAGAGCCAGATTTACCTATCATTTATGTTGCACAGTCAGGTGGCCCTATTTCCTAGCCCTGCAATCAGAAAACTATTGACCAGCAACAATAGTTTTCACTTCCTATTATTGTAATGAATGTCTGCTGCAGTACAGGGGGACTTTTTGCTGGATTTTTGTTGTTGTTGTTGTGGTTTGGTAGTTTTTGTTTTGTTATTGTTGTTGTTGGTGGTGGGATTTTGTTGTTTTGTTGTTTTTTATTGTTTTATAAATTACAGATGATTCATTGAAGGAAAAATCCTGAAATTAAAGATGAGGAGCTTAGGCATGAAGGTGTCAAGCAATCTGTGAGAATTAACTATCTTCCATGTCTCTGTTGGGGCGGCCGAACGACACACCTACACACGGATAATGTCTCGAGTACGGGCCAAAAGCCCTTTATTAACAGAGCAGCTTCTTTTTATACATGTCTGTGCGTTATCATTCGTGTTACATAGTCACTGGCTGCTAGGTTACTGCAATAGTCTCACTGGCTATATTAACTACAATGTACTACCTTTGGCTACCCATAGCATAAGTGTTCAAGAATGCAGAGAAATACCAGGTGCAGAAATGTTGCTGTTTTTCTCTTCTGTTGTTTGGATTTCTTGCTCCTGTTGATACTACATTTCAAGGGTAGAAACTAATTGTTTTTCTTCTTACACTCGTTTTCCTCACGAATAGAAGCTAACCATCTCCAGCTTAGGATCTGTGAAGCCTTCAGTCTAGCTATCTGCCTCAACACTTCCAGCTTTCCAAAGCCCTTACTTTCATTAGTGAATTATAATGAATTCATGTTTTGGTTTACAGAACTGGTAGCTCTTTAGGAGAATTTAGTACCTAGGCTTCTTTAAAAATGTATACCTAATTGTATGCATACAGTATTGGTTTGCTGCTTTTTACTTGTCTATAGTAAAGCATCTCATGGAGATCACCCCAGTTTCCATTTATTTGCTTGTTTGTTTATTTATAATCTCACAAGAAAGTAATTCCCAGGCATATGATTTTTTTCCAGGGTCAAAGGTAGGTGAGGTGAGTCCCATGCTGACTCTATCTTCCATTCATGAAACTATTTCTCCACTTTTCCTTTCTATTGTGGCTCTAGAATTTCCATCAACAAGTAAGGCACAGTCCCTAAATTTGAAACTATGTGGCACTGAGTGTAATAGGAAACAACTTCAATATGTGTTTTTCGTACTGCATAACAATTAGGAAAAAAAGTTTCATGGAAAAAATAATCTAAACCAAAATGAATAGAAACAACAAAAAGAAATATTAAGACTTAAGACAGTAATTTTTAAGTGTCAGTGATCTGTGCATATTACAATGCACTACCCTTGGTGCAGAAACCTTTGTCAGAAATGTTAACGTGGAGACGCTGCCGGTTGTTGTTCTCTTCCACACTGTTAGTTCTATCATGATCTGCTTGTTACCTAGGAAACAGATTTATGAGGAAAGTATGGGTGATTGTGTAAGGGCTGATTTGGATTTTTGATTTTAGGGCGAGGGCTTTTTTCAATTTTTCAGAGGCTGAAATTATATTTATATCGCTAGATATCAAAGAATTTGCAAAATTCTTCTAGGCTTTCATATTAGTTTAGGTATATTCTACCATACTACATTAACAAGACATAATAAAAGACTAAGATTTTTTAAAGACTCTTAATAAACTGTACAACTACATACAGATATTGAACAGCTCATTATCAAGACTCTGATGATGTCACTGATTTATTCTTGCCATGATTATTCATAATGCCACAAACTTTCTAGCACTTTAGCTGACCTATTCTTAAAACCAGGGATTTCTACTATAAAAACTCAGGTGATAAGAGATGTCTTTTATTCAGCTTCCAACCTGTGTCACATTAGATCCTGGTGATTTCAGTACATCTATTTAGACTACAACAAATCAGATATTCTCAAAGGAATTCACATATTATCTTGAGCAATGTGGCTTAGTATTGATATAATTGCTTCTTCACTTGACTCAGAAAAACTAAAATTTTTATGCTATGACAGGTTGTTCTCACAGTTAATAAGATGTTGAACATGAAATTTTCTGAGGAGAAATACACATCTTTTCTATATTAAATAGTGCATGTATTACACCTGTTATTGCTTTTAAAAATCTAAACCCATATATCAATTCATCAAAGTTTTTCAGTGAAAGAAGTATCAGATATGTTAGCATTATGAAAAGTGGAGTATCCTATAAATTTCAAGTAAGATTTTGAGTACTAAATAATTAGTCAGTTGGCAAAAAACCTCTTCTTTATAAAATTTCTTTACTCTGCTTGGCTATCTACTTTCATTAACTCACTATCTGCAACCAGCATGGATAATGTGTCTATAATGCATTAAGACACAAGGCAAATTAGCACAGTTGCTATAATTTAAATGCAGTAAATTCCTAAAATAGCTTCCTACAAATGCTACTGAAACAAAGCAGAAAGGCCAAAAAAGTGTACTCCCATATGTTGAAAAAACTGTATGTCGCTTTTATTTACTTTATCACTTGCCAATAATATGATTGTGCAAAACTTATGGTAATAAAAATACGTAATTCAAGCCTCATTATCTGAGTTAATTATTCAAAAATTATTTGAAATTTCAAATATTGCAAGAAATTACTTTTGTGCAGGATTGGAAGGTCACCCAAAAATATTGAAAATATGCAACCTCCTCGCTTTTTTACCATTTATCTTGAGATTTGGGAGGCTTCAGAGAGCTCTAGCTGCCATTCCTATGGTTTTACTTCCATTTTTCTCTTCAGGATCAGTTTTTCAAAAGTAACCTAATTATTTTTGAATAAAAAATTCCAAGGGTAGTGTCTATATGGTATTTTATTTTCTTTAAACCTTCTAAGATATTTATGGTAGCTTTAGACTCCAGTGAGAAAATGGTTGGACTTACTGAAAACTATAAATTTAGGGATTGCACTTATTTTTGTCCTATATATCTGAACTGTGATGTAAAACAATCTTGTATTATGAAAAGAAAATCAGTTCAGTGTTTATGTAAGTTACAAGTATTTCAAACCCTATGCATGAATGAAGACCACATTTTTTTTTCTTAGACACGGAGATCTAATGAAATAAGGAACTTGCCTAGTGCAATCTTTGGTATACTTTTGTTAAGAACTGAAAATGAAATGTGCTTGTTTTATTTCTACATAGCATATTTTGTTTTAATTTAACAAAAATCTCCAAAGTTTATTGGTTTTGCTCTGGATTTACCCTTAGATGTCCACAGCACAGGACTGCAAATCATCTTCCACTGTAATATACAAAGGATACATGTCATTCACAAAAATTACTGACATGTTTCTTCTATAAAATCTGTTACATCTATTTCACATTTCATGCCTCCAGTTCCCTTAAAAACACCAAGAAAATTAAATGCAAAGAAAGTACAAACAAAACTGGTGTGATTGCAAAATCAGGAGGTGGAATAGAAAGCATTTAAAGGCTGTGGAATAAATTACTGTTCTTTTTAGTAACTTTGGGGTTATTCCATATGCGCCTCCTTTTAGATACAAACTTTGGTGGTTTACAATTCATTCTTTAATATCACCACCATGCACGTGCAGGACAAGGAACACTCCTAAGAATTTTTTTTTCTTTTTTAAACTTTTCTATTTTCCATTTTAGAATGTTGTATTCTTTTGCATTTACAGCTTCATATATATGTTGTGCACTTGAGCCACACCCTCTAGGAAAATTAGATGTGTGTTTAGGATATTTTGGTTGGCTTTTTAAGTTAAAAGAAGATCAGGTTTTTGGATCAGTGTACGCTGTTTATCACTTTTATGCGAAGGAGCAGAGCTCCTCCTAAAAGCTTTTGCTTGGATCCAGCATTCCACAGGCAGCAGGGCTGGGCAAGGCACGCCTTGTCCCAGCCACTCCTCTTTGTCCTCCCCAGCATTCCACAAGGATGGAACACAAAGTCACAGATATCATCTCTGTGTCTTCCTGAGACGTCTCAAGCTGTAGCTTGGCCTGGCCAGTCAGCTCTGGCAAAAATTTCTTCATTGTGCTCTCACGTCAGAGAATCTGTCCCTGTAACTGAAACCACGATAAAAGCTGCAGGGCTGTGTCTAGTAGCATTAAGAAAAACTTTTTTTTATTGAGTACTTAATTCCAGCCATCAGATAATTTTGAAATTTTTTTCCATTTTTCAGTCTGAAATTTCTTTTAAGTGAAAAAACAGCTTGTCATATTCACTTTTCCATTCATCTCCCTCTCCCACCCTCTTCTCCCTACCCCTTCCTTCACTTTCTAATTCATTCAGAGAAATGGATTTGGAACTAATGGTCAAAAGGGTAAGTACTGGATATATCAGAATTAAATTTAGCTGCTGCTGTCTTTCCCTTGCAGAGGAGACTAATGCATTTCTACATTAAATTAAGCTGTTGGCTTTTGGGGGTTGTTTTACAGTGGTTTAGCTTTTAAAAAAAATCAAATAAGACAATGATTTAGCACATGTAAACATGTATTTTAGGAAATAATTAAAATATTCCCTTTCATATAATGACCTGTACATGAGAATAAATTTTATTCTCTGTTTTTTATTACTGGTAAAATCAATTATTCAGAAATATGACATTAATTACAATTAGAAATACCACACTTGAAGCATTAGTTCATTACTGCAGTATCCCACAAATGTAATAATAGATTGCATTGCATTTACTCCAGAATTATTCTTTTGTACAAAACTCAGTCTTTTTTTCTGTTAACAATATATTTAACAGTGTAAGAAAGACTACAGACTAGAACATTACACCCTATGAGATAACGAAGCAATTTGCTCAGGTGTGTGAGTGCAAAATAACCCAACATATGAATTGACTGCAGTATTTCTGTGAGGCAGCTTTAAAAAGGGGATTGCTACTAAAAAATACTTTTTTTTTATAGGTAGCATGTAATAGAAAGAAATCAACAGTTACATCTGGTGAAAGCCAGGTCACATCAAATACACCACACCTTCTGATGTCTTTAGAAAAGAGATTTTAATGTCCATTTACAGTTCTGGGAAGAAGACAGTCTGTGATCTCATCTGCACCGTATACTGGACCTTTAGCAGCAGTACTGAGGAGTGACATTAAGTGGAATTCATAAACTGGATGTTACTTACTCTCTGAAAGACTTTTAGGTATAGAGAGGTTTTTTGCTACCTTGTAGTACATTAAGAAACTTATCTGGTTAGCAGAGTGAGAAAAAAAAAAAAAAATCTGTTACAAAAGATGTCTGGATTCCCCAGAAAATCCATGAGAAAAATCTTCCAAACTTATTTTCTTCCTCTTTGTGACATAGCAACTGCTGTAAAAAAATGAAAAGTTCAGCTACTGAAAGAACGTATCTAATTACTACAAAAACCAGCAGAAATTACACAAACGCTTTCTATCACCCTGTCTGAGAGATAGAAATGTAGATGTATAGTATTTTTGTGAATACTGAAAGACAAAAACCTTTCAGACTTGCTGATATCGTCTCTAGCTATCTTTACTTCCTTGAGAAAACTCTCTCTTTCTTCCTCTCATGGTTGATAAACATTCTAGAACAATTTTTTGTTGCTCTTGGCTACTTAAAACTCTCTTGAGGTTTGATCTAATTAATATTTCGTTTTTTTCTGCTTTTATTTTCCTTAGCAAACTGCCCTTGTTTTCAGTTAGGATAGGCTGCCTTTGAACGTTTTAAGTAACTTAAAAGTTCAAGAGTTGACCGTGTTGCTCTCCTACTCTCCTTTATGCATGTTTCTATAATGTTTTTGATAAGTTACCACTATGATCGATGTTGCATTCTGCTGTAACATTTTCACCAAGTTCTCATTTATTTTTTTTAATTTAATTTAGAAGAATATAAGAATGTCACTATGAGTAATCCCAAATATCCCTCTAGCTCTGCTTCCTGTCAGCAAGCAGAGTGTGATATTCACTCTTAATATTATCCTTGAATATAATGATCTTTGGGTTTGGTGATCTACATCTGTGGAGATTTTCAAGACTCATCTGTATCAATCCCTCAGCAACTCTGTCTGAACTTTTGCTGACCCAGTTCTGAGCACCTCCTGGAGTCCCTGTCACCCCAATGACTCTGTGATGCTGTGATTTCCTGAGTGAGGGCAGGACCCTGTGATGTCTCTCCCTGTAGTCTTTCCTTATGTTCAGAATAAAAAAAGGGCAAAAAAAGTCACCGAAGAACTCCAGAGCATATTGCTTAGTCAGTTTTCCTAGTTCTCCAAATTCCTCAGCAATCATAGTTCCATAATCTCCTATACTTTGAGAGAAAAAAAAGTTTCATTTTTTTGCTCATTAATTTGAGATTTTTCTTATACTTACCTTGCATTTCCTTAAATTCTATTGAGAAAAAATATTTTAAAAAAATTTCCAGGTATTTTGTAGAAAAATTACTATTATAAGTTATCACAGCTTCCTGTAGCACGCAACAAATTTGTTGAATGTTTTTAGAAGCCACTTTTCGAAAGAACAAGTAAAAATATTAGGTATAATGAGACATCAGAAATATATTATTCAGGGAGATAGAAAAATATCCAGCATAAATCTATCAATAATGGCATGAAATACCACTTCAAGCTTTAAAAATGGCCTAAGACAGACTCTTTCTTAGGAATCTATCATTTAAAGTTTAAATAGGTCTTGATATTTTTAAATTTGTCTAACATTATGACCCTTTGGGGAAGTATGTAGGATTTCATGTCCTGACAGGGAATTCTAACAAATATTTCAAAACAAGCATAATAGAAAAACTGTCCTCCCCAAATGTATCTAATATGTGCAGAACAACTATCTGTAGGTGTTTAGTTCTTGTAAAATTATTATAATCTTCTTCAGTACATTTGCTCTCATCACAAAAGGATTCTTCAACGGGAAGACTCATGAACAGGTTATTGTGATACCATTTCTCTTTCTGCCCTTGAGGTAACCTCCAATCTCCACCTGCTTATCTTTAGTGATAGAGAGGTCCAGAACAGGACATCTTTTAGCTGCACAAGATAATTTTGCTTAAATAACATCTTTTTTTTTCCCAGGAAACCACTGTGTATGCCATGTCCTTTGTTGCTCACCCCCCATTGATTGGTCAGCCAGCACCTGTTCTTTACTGCAGTCTGCACTACAGGGTAGCCACAGGTTGCTTCACTGCTGTTGTTGTCATTTTTTGTTGTTTTTACTCTAGCTGCTTTAATTCTTCCACATAAAATGAGCAGAAATGGGAGCAAAAGTACTTTTCCAGCAAAATATTGAGTCTGATGTTGCTCTTGCGTATTAGAAGTAAAATTAATATGAATTGGAAGTAAATTATTTCTTACGGGGTTTTTTGTGAAAATTGTGAAAATATAAGTTTCCCCCTAAATATCTCTTTGCTATTTTAAATTTTATGCTTTATAAATTCTGAAATTCAATGCAATTTGAGAGCACTTCCTTATTTAGAATGCAGCCATGTATACCACCAACAGAAGAAATTTGATGACATAAATAAAGAATGACATCTGAGTTCTTATAATTGTTCTAGTCCACTGGTTATATTTATTTTCTCTGTTGGGTGTTGGCACTCTACTAGGCCATTTTCTTCCCAACACTCCATATTCTAAACATTACTGTAATCTTTTCTCCTTCTTCTTGTCTCGCACAACTACCATTTACAGTCCTGTCTAGAGCCTTTAGGCTCCAACTTCCTGCACCTGATTGCTGAGTCTGGGGCATTGGGCTCAAAATGCAGAGCAAACATCTCTTTTTTGTCTCGGCAGACAAGACTGGCAGGAATTTTCCACCGACATCCTTTTTCCCGGAGTTTGCAGCTGGGCAGAAAGTGGCATGAGGAGATGGGTTCAATGAAGCGTAAAGGGATCAATTACTTGCATCTGTTACAGTCCCGTATTAAAGCTGGGAAAAACTCAGGCCAGAACAGATCCATGTTGCTCTCCTGGAAGCATTGACTCCATGATCAGTCCCACACTGCCACCTTTCCCAGTTCCTCCTCAATTCTACCTCCATATCAGAGACACAGCAAAAACTTACCTCTGTTAGTAGCCAGTTTTTTGTGTATCACACATGCTTCTGTTCACTTCAGCTTCTCTTGACTATAGCTTGAATCTTTAAATTTTTTTCTTGTTTGTCAGAGGTTTGCCTCTTCATGTTATCTGCTACCTACATTCTAGAACAAAAACAATCACAATAGCCAGGAGCAGAGTTACTTTGAGAGTCAGCCAGGATGCTCCATGGTGTATCATCACTATTTTACCAAAGGGCTTTTCCTCTGGCCGGCAGCACCTTGCTCCTGCATATGCTCAGGTCATTCAGCTGTAGCCAGCACTGAATTGCAAACAGAAGGTTCTTAGTGTGCTGCTAACAGAAAAAGCTTTAAATATCAGTTCAATTTAAAAAGGCAAGCTACTATTAGTAAACTGTGGCAAGGAGAGATGATTCATCGGACAGAAGGGCACATTTTTTCCTACTCCGTTGTTTGCTCTTCTACTAAGAGCAAGCAGAGCTAGAAAACTGTGCCTTAAAACTCTTTGGATTCTTTTTTTTCCCTTGCTGTTAAATAAGATCCACATCAAAAATTGCTCTAAATACTGTAACTTTGTAGGTGATTCATCTCACAGGAATTATTATAGAGAACGTATCTTTGTGAAGTGAACTGCATTCATTGAAGTAATTTGGTGTTTTTCACGTATTGTTATTTATTAGCATTTCACTGACACTCATAATAACAGCTCAAAATTGATAATACTGTCATAAATCTAGAATAACAAAAGTTAACTTCATCCTCTCACTTTTTGTTGCACACTGTGCTCCCATGAATCTTTATGAATTTCTTTTTGAATTTCTTCCAAAAATAGAAAGAATACCCCAATACATTTCTCTGAAGCAGAAAAAAGCTGTGGTGTTATAACTATGCCTGTGATTTCATCCATGACACTGGTCCTACTGCTTCAATTAGGTGGAAGTCCTTGCTCCATTGGAAGATCTAAATTCAGTTTGGATACTGATTAAAAGCTTTTTGTTCTCAGGGGAAAAATTATTTGGTGGCTGAATTGCTTAGTTGTAGTACACTGCTGCGAGCTGATTCTGCATATTTCTAGTTGTTCATATTGACATTATTTTCCAACTGGCGATCTCTCAGTTCACAGTTCATTTACGCTTGATGCCCCAGAGATTGTTTTCTTGAGCAGGCATTTTGTAAAGATACAGTGAATTAAATCCAGTTCTCTGCTGAAGTCTGGATTGTGTATCCTCATAAAAGCACTTTATAGACAAGGACTCTTTTTTCCTGATGACTAATCCCTGAATTCAGGTTTCTGTGCTCACCCCAAAGTTTCTGCTCCTCTACAAATGAAAAATGTGATGTATGTTTTTGGTTTTGGCTTTTGGAGGGATTTTCAGGCATTTGATTTTTGTGGATTTTTTTTGAGGTATGAATTTTTTTTAGGGTATTTGTGTTTCAGATCTGCCCTATACCTTCACTAATCACTTGAGACACAGCACAAGAATGAATTACTGTGAACTCTCTTTCTGTCTCCTGACAGGTCTGCTTGAAAAGCAGCTTGCCTGAAGCTGAATTCATCGCTATTCCACTTATCTCCAAGTCAGCAAGGGACAGTTTTACAAATCTCTAATGCAAGGCATGAAATGGAATTCAACAGCAACACTGATTTTCTTCTTTGTATTTGGTTCTGACCAAATGAGTGAAGGCTGATGGACTGCAAACACAGAGAGAACATTTTGGAGTGTTTTCTTGAAATGTTAACTTTATTAAAATCAGTCACCCTGTGAGAAAAACAGTAATCTCATAGAGAATCAGCTCTCCCGGGTTTATTTATCTTTCCTTGTACATGCTTCAAAATACAGCCTTGGGGTGAAACACTGTGAAAGTTGATTTCTTTTACTGATGTGTGCGGGCCATATTAATCTTTTTTTGACCATTGTGTCTCTAATACATTACTGCTACTAAACATTATTTTAAAAAATACGCAATTATCTTATGACCACTAAAAGACATTGCATTTTCTCAAGGAAGTGTGCTCCCTGAACCTTTCTGTGCGCAGGAATGATCTCAAACACATTTTCCTAATAACAGCAGTGTTAGCCGTAATCGACTTCTACTCATGGCTTGACTCCCACCTCTACACTTATGTGGACAGAAGCCAAGTTTTTCAAGGACATATCTATATTATTAATTACATGTGATGAGGGTCTTGATGACATGATCATCTACATAACCATACAATCAGAATGGTTCTTTGTGTGTTTCATCTGCTGTCCCAAACCATGAGCAAGGGCCAAGCCTGTACTTGGTGCTAAACCCCTTGGGGCTAGAAGGCCATTCCTTTGCAGCAGTCTGAATATGGTCACCACAGATCACCACAAAATTTGGGTTAACTTTTCACATGTGAGCTCTGCCACCTGCCCTCTGAGCTAGAGAAGATGCTTTATCTCTATTTTTAGTAGTAACAAAGCAGTCAAAGTCTGCTTCCATCAGGGAAGAGTTCTTTCAAGACTGGCATTGCCCTCGTGCTTGTTGGGAACACAGCCCCACATAACCAGAACAGCCTTACCCATTAATGTAGTAAGGTTATTGGCTTTTCCTTGGCTCTTGCATCTTGCTAAAGCGACACTTAAAGACAGAAAGAATCTTCTTCCTTCGCGCCCATCCTACGCCACTTCACCTGAAGATTGCCTGCTGAAGAAATAATTGTGGCAGTGAGACAGGACCCTAGGCCTGTCCCAGTCCATGGCACAGCTTTCAAACCTGTGTGTCAGTGCATAGAAATGAGCTAGAAGTTAATCTGTGTCTGGGTGTGCTTTGTCCATGCTGGAAACGTTGCTGGGTGCTTATCCATTGATCAGCAGGGTCAGAGATCAGAAACGTGTTTAAAGGGTGTTATCACATGCCATCATCCACGACTCTTCAATCAGACCTGCAGCCTTTAAAGGCATTGTTGCTCTGGTGACATGGCAGCTAAAAGCTGACCTCAGACTGCTACAGCTCATTCACCTGCCCAAGGACTCTGAGATTCGTCACAGACAGAACCTTACTGAGAGCATTTTATATGCAGGCAAAATGCACTGAAATGCTGTGGATATCATAGGATCATAGAACATGCTGAGCTGGAAGAGACCCATCAGGGCCATCAAGTCCAAATCCTGGCTCTGCACAGGACACCGCAAGAATCACACCATGTGCCTGAGAGCCTTGTCCAAACACTTCTTGAACACAGATACTCAGAGCTGCCTTTGCTCTCAATCTCTGTATGGGACAGCAAAAATATGGGGAAAATTTTCAAATTGGTCGGGAGCAAGCTAACTCAATCTTTTCTTAAAAAATATTTTTTTCTTTCTCCCTTAAATACTTGTAATTATTCAGAGAAAATTTGGAAATTAGACTGAAAGTAACTTTGTATTAAAACCAACAGGACATTCTTTGTGCAATTTAGGGGCTAACATTAGCAGAAAGGGCTGAGGTTAAAATGCAAAGCTTAAGACTGTTTGAAACTGTAATATTTTCTAGCATTGTAACAGAATAAGAGACTGGTAACTGCAAGTTGCAGTACTAATCCTTAATGTAATTTAATGATTACTAATGCACAGTAAGTTTTTTCTATTATTTTCTTTTTAATTTCATCAAAAAGACCAGATCAAGTGCAAACTGCTATTGTAGGGATTTTTAATCAAATGCAATTATATAATTAATGATACACTACTAAGCCATGGCAGTCCAATTACCATTGATAAACATTTCTTCAGGGGTCTCTAGCTCTTCACAGTGAAGACTGGCAGAGAATGGATTCCTATTAGGCAGCTCAGAGCCCCTTGGGCTCTGTCAGAGATAAATAGAATTTTACATGCTTGTACTGCTCTTGTCTTATTCTAACAGCTCCCCTTCTAGTCATACTAAATAAGTTAGGTTTATTCTGTTGAAGGCAACTAAAAGTTTTGCATGAATACTGTAACCAGAAAATGCAAATGTTGGAGTGCAGCAGTGTTACACATTGTATTTTCCTCTAGTACTGGTGAATTTCAGGGTAGGAAATTTCACTGCAGTTAAATTTAACACTGTTATAAATTATATTAAACACTTTTCCAGTCAGATACCCCAGGAAATAAATGAAATTGTGGTTAAGCAGGCAATAGTCAATGTTCACACAGCTTGAAAGTGAACTACAAGAACTGAAACTTGCTTTGTAATAAGTACGTTAAAGATAATATCAATGTCTCTTTCTCTTAGGTAAATTCTTGTAAACTACACAAGTTGTGTATTTCACATGCAGTAGCCTTAAAGAATCATGGAAAGGCAGAGACAGAAAGCAAAACAAGAGGAAAAAAGGACAATTATCTACAATTAACTGACTATATAAACTCCCTCTTCCCAAATAACAGAAGAACACAGAACATAGTGACAAAACTGAAAATATTGCAAATCACAGAATCATAGAAGAGTTTGGATTGGAAGGGACATTAAAGATGATCCAATTCCAACCCCCTGCCATGGGCAAGGACATCTTCCACAAGATCAGGTTGTTCAAAGCCCTGTTCAACCTTGTCAGGTTCCGGGGACTGGACACCCATGGTTTCTTGGTGCAACCTCTGCCAGTGTCTCACCACTCTCAGCATTGTTTTGTGGCCCATCTGTCGTAGTTCCTGAATGACATGGCTCGTAGTTATGCTACAAGGGTGACTGAGGAAGAGAACTGGGAAACAACGCCAGGGAAAATGAAATGTTTTATAGAGCTATAGGTGTTGGGAGAGGGCTTAATTCTGTTTCTTCTGTAGATATTCTTGGGCTTCCAGCTATCCAGGACACGGCTATTCTGGTAACAAAGAAGGAAGGGTGCATAGCTGCACATGCTTTCCACTTAAAAGGCTGAACATCTCTCACTGCATGTGCTGCTGATGAGAGGGACTGCAGTTGGATTGCTGTTCTCTAGGAAGTCTCCTTTCTCCTGCTGAGGATACAAAGCCACCAAAAATGATCAAGTAATAAAATCCTCACGTGTGTGCATGTGTGTGTGTAATTATATATGTATACCTATATATTTCAGTTTAAATTGACCTCTGAAACTATTCATGGCATGAATTACTCCTGACTACCTCCTGTCTTTTACCTTCTTCTGTGCTGTGCTATAGCTACTTTGCTGTATATGTGTGCTTGTAACCATATAAGCCATTATCTCATCCCAGTTCTTTAGAGAATAAGTGGAGGAAAGTTAAGCAGTTTGTATTACTTTTGGGGGTTTTGTCAGCTTTCTTTTTTTCCCCTTATTATACAGTCTTCACTTGAGATTAAGAATTATGCTTTGTAGTACATTGTTAAACTTGGAAAAATTGTTCCATACAAGGAGGGAATACATAACTCCTTACACACAGCTTTTCAGCCCACAATGTCTTACTCAGCTTACTAAATCAGAGTTACTCTGATTTAGTCCAAAAGGCATTTGTTCCTCCTGCCACTGGTACTATTGCACACATTGTTCCAATTACAGAGCTACAGTTTCTTTATGAAGCTGGCTTCAGTTTTTACAGCCAAAAATGACGTGTAAAAAATTGCAAAATCAACTATATATTGTTCCTATTGATTGTGTACCTACAATGAGTCATAAAATTTAATCGCTACCATGAAACCTCTTCATAGAATTACTGCTTCAAAACTCTGAATTAATTAACTGGTCCTTACACAAATGCCAAATACATACATGTATTTTTCCAAATGTGTGATTTCCATTAACCTGATAGCAAAATTGCCTTTTTTTTAAAATCTTAAATGTAATATGTTAATACATCAATTGACACTTAATGGAACTTGTGGACAAAAATAGTGCTTGGTCACCAAGTTCTGGATTTGCATCATGCCCTGTTATTGACTACATCACCAGCTACAGAGCTGTATACTCAACAAAGAAAGGGGGTTGCATGAATCCTGGTGTCTCTATCTATTGACAAAGATTAATATTGACATCAACAGAGATATATGTGTCTCAATTAATGTGAGTATGCCCATAAATTTCCCTTAGCTTTTCTTTTTGAAATTTAAAGCCTGCTTAAATTCTGAAAAATAACCGGTTTCATGTTAATACTTCTGAAAAAACAACTTGATAATATTTTATCGCCTTTTATGCATTATAATTTGAACAGGTTCTGTCCACTCTACAATTTATTCTAGATAATAATGTTGTATTATTATGCAAATACTGCTCTTTTTATTGCTAAGAATGTGAATAGTTTAGGCTCCCTATCCACTGCTACCTCTTTCAGTCAGTTTTCTAGATGGATACTAATGCAAGCATGTGTTTTCAGTTTGGTTCTCGCTCAGGACAACTAAAAACTTCTTGAATTAAGAAAGGATATGTAGGTAAGCAATAACATTCAACCTTGGATGTTGGTATCCATCTTAAACATCTGTAAATACATTGCTAAAATAAAGCCTATTTTGAATTTTTAGATAGCAATTCATGCTGTTTTAAATGCAGAGGTTTTGAAAGTAAAACAAGCCTCTACATAATTCTCATGACAGGGCTTATCTTGTATATCTCAATGTATGTATGTGTAATGTATTTGTATGTGTAATGTATTTGTATGTGATTCAAATTGTCTTTCAAAATTCCTTCTACTTCTTGGACCTAAGGCCAGAATAGTTGAGCTACTTGAATTCCATTTTTCTTCCTAGAGATTTTGAGTGTGAAACAATAAAATATCAGCTCAAATTTAAAATAAGAAATCTTTCTCAATCTTGTCTCCCATTTCAAGACTGTGCAATACAAACAAGGTGTGACAATAAGGCTATGCAACTGAGAAGTCCAGTTCTTGAGCTCTGAAATAAAGAAGAAAGAAGACCAGTATTGTCTTAAGGGCATTTCTGTTATTCAAAATTGTAATCATTTATTTGTAATTATTTTGCTGAAGAACGTACTCCATCAGTGGATGAAATGCTCTGTAATAGCCATGAGGGAACTACTATACTGCAGCACACATATTGTCCATGGAAGCAATATGTTTCGTCTCCTTCCTAGTGACCACCATCAAACTACACCAGAGGAAGGCACCAGAGGCTTTGCAAAGCACAGATTTAGAAAAACCTGATCTTGTGAAGTTATAACTTAATCCCAGACAGACATGGTCAGTTTTATTTTACCAAATTTTGACATGAACAGTGTAGACATCTATATCTGGGTTCATCATCCACATTTCTTTTCTAGCCAGAGGAGACAACAAACCATTTCTAGAGCACAAGGCATCACATCTATTTTAAAGTACCTAATTTTCCCTGTTAGAGGTAGAAGTAAACAATGTGGTGATTTTGTAGGTAGATATTCACAAAATAGACATCTGAAGTTTGATGAAATACAGTTTAATTTTGGAGGCTACTTTAAACCCCAAAATAAGCAGTTATACTTTCCAAAACTCTTCTCCATGATGGAGTTAGTAAGTGCTGCAAGCCATTTTGTATAATATGTTGATACATTAACACCACAGCTAAAGCTCTTTGAAGGTTAATTTCAGTTTAGCAGTATAATCCTCGAAAAATCTTCACTTATTACTTAGAGTAGTGGGGAAATGGGTCACTGAGGTTGTTTATGGAGCAGAAGCTGATGCATACAGAAAGACACTCTTATCACCACCTGAGTATAAAATAACCAGCAGCTGGAGCTTGTCCATACATGATTCACTGCAGGAATTCAGCAGGTGATTGATAAAGGGAGTACATGAGAAGTGTAAGCAGGCTGCATACAAAAAGAATGTAAACAATTCAGCATTCCTCCCTGCACTCACCACCATGGAAACGATAACAACCCTCTCTCTGTTGACATATTTTGCAGCTCAGCCTCACCTCTCTTGTGCATATAGAGGCTGAACTGGCTACAGATCTTCTCCAAGCCCACTGCCCTTCCAGAAGGGAAAAGAATCATGATGCCTCCCACAGTGGCCCAGCACACTGGCATAAAGATAATATTGAGTCTATTGATCATCCAGAAATTCTGACTGAGGACAGAGCTGATCAGCCACAGAGGCCAAAACATCTACGCATTTTTATTCTTGCAGACAACCCCAATGGCAGCTTAAAGCTGTGTTTCCACCTTGGGTGTTAATGTAAGGAAGTCAAAATGAGAGGAAAAGGCAGACATGCAGAGGTAGCTCCTTTTGTGCAGGTCCTCAGTATCCTGCTGTTTGGATCCTCCTGCCTACCTTGAGGAGATAGAAAGGGACAACATACAGGCTACAGATAGGAAGGGGAATCAATACTACAACCTTTTGGATAAAACCAGATTTTCAGTAAAGGATGCTATAGGATATAATTTCTGTAATGGCTATGTGGTATTACAAAGTTAAGACTAAGAATATGTTGAGAGGTGGCGTGGGTCCTCCTCTTTCCTTTTATATTGAAAAAGTCATAACTGTTAAATCTTTGATTTATGAGAGCAGATTGATGATTTTAAATCACTGCAAATTCATTTGATTTAGTACATTGGAAGAAATGAAAACTCCAGTGATAACATCAGTGTATTCTTAAGAGTCAGATTCGCATTCCTCATGTCTTGTCTCCTATTACCAAGAACTACACTGACAAATTGCAGTAAATGCTTAAACACATGGACTCCTGAACCCTAGTCGTATCCTAAATTAATACTGCTGCTTTCATCCTGCTTATTTTGTAAAGTGACCCTGTTGTTTTGATGCAGTTGCTTTGCATGAGATTCTTGCAGATTTATGTCAGTCAAGCTCTACACATATCAGGTCACCATTTCATATGACCCTGCTCAAAAGAATAAGAACCTCCCAAACAGTGTTCCAAGTCGTTTTAAATAATTCCCCACATTCTCCTATTTATCAACGACCAGACTTACTTAGCAAAGTATTGCCAGGCTTGGTGTCATGAGCACTTCCGTGGGGAGCCTGTTACAGATCCCAACCATCCTCTGGGTGAAAAACCTTTTTCTAATATCCAACCTACAGCTTCCCTGACACAACTTCAGGCCATTTGCTGGTCATCACAGAGAAGAGATCAGTGTCTGCCTCTCCTCTTCCCCTCATGAGGAAGCTGTAACTGCAGTGAGGTCTCCCTTCAATCTCCTCCAGGCTGAACAGACCAAGTGACCTCAGGTGCTTTTCATACAGCTTCTCTTCAAGGCCTTTCACCATCTTTGTTACTCTCCTTTGGATTCTCACAGTTTAATCTCTTTCTTAGATTTTGTCACCCAAAACTGCCCCCAGCACTTGAGGTGAGGCCTCCCCAGTGCAGAGCAGAGCGGGACAATTCCCTCCCTTGCCCGGCCAACGATGCTGTGCCTGATGCCCCCAGAACACGGGTGGCCCTCCTGGCTGCCCGGGCACAGCTGGATGATGTTCAACTTGCCGTGGACCAGGACTCCCAGGTCCCTTTCCATGGTGCTGCTTTCCAGCCTCTCACTCTGCAATCTGTCTGTACATCCACGGTTGCCTGGATACGTTGTCAGTATTGCCACCAGGATGAAATTATCCATAGCATACCTCAGTGATCTGTGCTGTTAACTTATCAATAAATTATCTAGAAAGTTACCCATAAATTATCTAGAAAGGGGAATAGCTGAAGTGACAGAATCTGATGGGAAGCCTTGGAAACGGAAGTTGTTCAAAGCTGAAAAAAGGCATGCTGACTGTTCAGCAGCAGTTCATAAGAACCTGGCCAAGTCCTGACTGTACTGAATACCTGATAAAAATAACATGGAATGTGAACCTTAGTGTAGATAAATGTAAAATAATATGATTATGAGGAATGATGCTTAATTAAGGTATGCAATCTTGGTTTACCAGTACTAATGTAGAGTGAATTTTAGTACCAAATCCTGTGGAAATCATTGTCTCAGAGCTTAGTGCAGTCAAAAAGCAAAGAAAATGTTAAGCAGTGTTGGAAAATTGTAGAGAGCAACCCAAAAACTGTATCTTGACAGTATAATCTAATGTTTGCTGTATATTTGCAAAATCAAGGTGAAAAAATAAATATTTCAACATTTTCTTGTAAGGCATTAATAATAATAACAGCAACACTTTGAAGTCAGCTTCTTATATTAAGGCTGCCTGAGAGACCACCAATTGCTAAGGTGTCATAATAGCTGTTGATAGTCCTTGCTAATTAAAATAAACAATTGTTTTTAGTCTCTAGAAAATTAGTTTTGCAACTAATAGTAAACTCTCAATTTGTTCGCCAGTTATACACAAATGGATATTCAGCTTTGTCTCCTAAACCTTTTGGGTTTTGCTTTGTTTTTGTGGTTTTTTTTTTTATGTGTGGTTTGTTTTTTTATTTCCCCCTCCCCTACATTTTCCTTTCTGGATGCAACACAGTAGGGGACACAGCAACTGGAGCTGTTGAAACCAAGACACTACGAAATAATTGCAAACGCATTAGCACCAGAAATTCTTTAAGACCAATTAATGGGGAAATTCACTAAAAGCTCCATTATGTCTTTAAAAGAGCTTTACACGCTTATGTCATGCAGCTCATAAATAACAGGGATCTAAAAGGAAATCCCTTTGTAAATTGTTCTTCAGACTTTGTGAGAGTAGATGCCAGTCATGAAGCTATTTAAACATAAGTTTATGTTCAGAATAAAAGCACCACTGAATGAATCATGATCTCATTTTGGAAATTACTGTGGGTGGAAATGGAAGACTTTGGCCAGACTGGTTATGTTACAGACACATAGGGGAACTGAGGAGATCTGAGTTAAACAAGGGGGTGTCAAACACGGTTTACTGGTGATTTGAAAATCCTGCTAAAGTCAGACACATTGGGCAAAATATAAAATGGAGCTAACAAGTACATATAAAGTCAAATATGTAAATGACAAAAATCAGAAAAAATGTAACTAGAATAATGATCTATTCTCGCCTTAGTAGCAGAGTGTCAAGAAAATACATAATATAATAAATTCACTGGATTAAAAGTCAAGAAGCATGAAGCCAGCCTGGTAAAAGTGCACCCACAGAGTGACTGGTGGGGCATCGCTGCAGGAAGGAGTGAGCATTTGAGAACTCAGGCTTCTCCAGAAAACAGGCTGCATCGATCGTGTTAGCATTTGATGTCAGTTTGAATTACCTCATTGTATGTGTTTCTGATCAAGAGTGATAATGTTAATAAGGCCCAAACTGACTCTCATTGTGTTTGAGATAGCTGGGGGAAACTGGTGTGTAATTTGTGTTGTGGTTTTGGTCTGATGTTTTGTCTCAGTATAATCTTAAACAGTCTTAAACAATCTTTGTGAACTGCTATCTGATGATACTTACTATTAACTATCAAGAAGGTGTAACAAGAGCTAACCTAAGGAAACTATCTGGGATTTATCTTATTCAAAGCAATTTCTCACAGTGTCCATGCCAGCTAGACAAGAAACCTTACCAAGAACAGCTGCAAGATAATCAGATGCAGCAAACCTTATCAGGAATGTGTTAACGTGTTGTGATGGGGAACTGCAGCATCTTTTTTTTACCACCTTCCTAATGTGAAATTATAGCTTGAATATTCTGTAGGTGTTACAACACTTTCAAAGATCACAATCCAGAAGTCAGAGAACAAGACATAGGACCTTTATCACCACTGGTCCCCTTTACCAGGGGTATATGCATATCCTGTGTGCATATGCTAGATATAAATGTAGATATTTAGGAGGTGCTTTCACTGAAATATGGGTTATATTCAATTACACCCTGGTTGTGTTTTCACTTCCTGTACTTTGGGAATGCTCCTAGAGAGCAGGGCAATAATTTTCCCTAAGAAAAGAGAATGGAGCAAAAAACGTGCTGAAAATGTGTAAGTTCAACTGTGCGGTTACTGTCCCCAGCTTTGCAGTGGTCCCGTTTTAGCCTTTGGGTGTCAGGCTTTCATTTCATACTACAGAACACTTCCCGAATTCCCAGGGTTTCATTTCTTCTGCATCTGTAACATTTCACCCCTGTCTTTTTCTTCCATTTTGCTGCCCTTGCTCCTGAGTGCCATGGTCTAGAAAGTGTGTTTAAGTTGAATTTATGCTGAAGAAATCCCAACAGGACAATCAGGTAGCAGCATCTCTTTCATCTCATTGCTCCTTCAACAGACAGCCTCAACTTTATTTTGCTAATTTTGGCAGATAAAGTGTTTCAAATAGAATTACTGAAAGGCATCTGGTCTCATTTTGGCCAGTACTTTCTTGGGTGGTACCATAGGAAGATGTTTGTGTTATAGAAATGAATGAGACAACTTTCTCTGCAGATGAAGAAACAGAAGAGCAGAAAACCTTTTGTGCTTGTTCTAATACTCTTTCTTCTTTATGTTAATAGGCACCTTTAATAACAAAAAGTTTTTGGGGAAACATTCTCTTAATGTCATCTTGTTCACAACATATAGAGCAGTAGCTGGTGATGATAATTGTATATAACCTCTGTAAAGTTGACATAGACTTACAGAATCTGATGGAATATCAGCTATAAGTGTATCTGCAGATGGCTTTCTCTAATGAAAAGATTGTCATCTTAAATGCAGTTTGAAATTACAGAAAATTTGGCATAATACAGACTGCTTTCTAAGAAGATATAACACAAACTTAAATCCTTACAGATAGATTTTGATGGAAGGATTTTCAGTTATTTATTTAATTATTAGATATACATATATATGTATATGTAATAAATAAATTAAAAATATCTGTAACAAATTAGCTGTTGAATAGTGTCAGTTAATTACCATTGTACTCAACATTTTATTTTTTTATTGCTTAAATTATGTGAGTAAAAGTTACTGTGATTAAATTGCAAGATTGTTCTTAACATAACATTGCATAACGAAATTGCTACCACCTTCTGATTTCTGGTAGAAATGTACTAGATCTGGGAACTTTGCACTATATCTTGTTTCTTTGTGCAACAGCTAATGATCTTAAAAATGTGGTATAATGGGAAGCAAAACTATCCAAATTTGTACTAAAACACTCATAATAAAGTACCAGCAATAACTAGGGACATGTGCCTGCCAAATATCAATACAGAATTAGGGGACTTGTCTTCTATTCCTTTTGCAAAGAAGGACTCAAACCCTTCCGACTCCTGAGAGATGTAATAAGTGTTGTGCTGAGATAGGTGTCTTCTTCCATTGCTTCTGTTATTCTATTCCATTTTACATTTCATAATAAAATATTGATCAGAGCATTAAAGCTGCTATATAGCCTGATAATTAGGACAGTAATCTGAATCCTATTTCCTGTGCCAGCTGGTATTTCAATATAAAGGAATCCATCAGTTTGGATTCAAATCCCTGTTTTAAATCAGGTGATGTCCTAAACTACTAAACCATAGAGACAGACTATTTTGGCTCAATGAATATTTCATTATGTCCAAAGTGAAGAGATGGAGAGCAGCACTCTCTGAGAAGCTGGGAATTCTCATGGTCGCTGAAGAGCCAGGGCAGCAACTGTGAAGCTTTCAGTTTCCAGGCTCATAAATCCACATGAGCCCATCTGTTGACCTATGAATTTGAAAATCCTGGAAGCCTTCAAGCAAGTTGTAAAGCAGACAGACTCCAAGGTTCTTTGTCCTCTCACCTGTTCATTTTTTCGTTAATCGGATGCTAAAGAACTCAGCAGGTACCTTGGCATGTGATTAAAGGTTTTGCAACATTTTTGGCATGAGCAGATTCATCAAAATCCTATTTATCTTCTAGTGCAATTTCCCTGTGATCCTTGAAAAATATTTTTCTTTTACTGGTTCAGCATCCTTCAAAAGAAAAAGCAGAATTGCTCATATTTCCCAAGCAGATAAATGTTTACTTTTCAGGCTTAATTCTCTACACGTAGTGTAGCCAGACAACTCATGACCCACGCTGAAGGGGAGCTCGCTGTAGAGGAACATGACAGACTGTGTCACTGGCTTCTAATACATGTGAGCTTTTGTGAAGATCATGTTTCTGATATCTGCGTAAAGTAGGATGCCAGGATCTTATTGCTTGGAATGGGAGGATAAGATGATCCGATCAGTGTGCCAAGTTCCTGTAACTCATCACTTTCCATTCTCCACAAAGTGGCATTCCCCTAATCTGTCTGCCAAAAGCTGGTTTCTGTTTCACAGTCCCAAGGATGGTGTAAAATCTCACTTACTTATTACCTTCCTCTTAGGCTAAGTACTGCAAAACCTGTTTCTGATTTGCACTTGCTTTGAAGTGGTGGTCAGCTGCTAATAAACTCTGTTTCTCACTCTCCTTCTCTCTTACTCCACACCCGCCCTTGCCTGGTCCCCCCCTCACTCCCCCAGCCCTTTCCCCACCCCAGTTTGGGCATACTTCCAAGTGTCAGCAAAAACTGGGTCCCCAGACACATACAATAGGCAGTGCCTGCTGCGTTTCATTTTTGTTTCAGATGGATTGAAATACAAGACACAGAAAGGGTACTGTCTGCAGTCAAACTTGCTCAAAAAGGTACGTCAGTATATTAGACTGTGTTCTTTCTGTGATATTGGCACTTAGATTCATGTGATATTCACACATAAGACTTCAGTAACTTTGGAAAAATCCACACGGATTGTGAGCTGTGCCTGGAACAAGCAGGTGTAATCTTGGAAAGATAAATTTAATCCAGTTGCTACCACTGATTCCTTTAGCATTTTATCAAAATCCCTGTTGTAGCAACAGCCTTATTCTGTTTTTTCCATTCTGCTTAACCAGCAGATGACTCAGTCTACAGACTAAGATAATGCTGTACAATTATAGCATTCAAAATGGTTTATGTGTGACTACTCAAGGCTTGTCTTCACTCTGTTTATTTGCTACCAGCACACTAAGCTAAATGCAAGTTAACAAATTCCTAAAAATACTCCAGGGATGAATCATCCCTTTCAAAAGTGTTCTGGAGAGTGTTTACCACTGTGATGGTAAGTCATGGGGTAGCAGGGAAGCCAATTGCTGTTACAGAAAGAGACAAGCTTGAGTCAGCCAAATGCTATGTTACAGTTTCTGAATGCTTTGCCTGGAAGATGGCTATTATGAGTTCGTGTTCTCAAATTTGGACAGCTAAAGGAAATCGTTAAAGCAAGATTTTCCCAAAGTATCTTGCAAGCTTGGTTTCTGCTGCTTTCCAAAAGGATAGAGGAATTAAGATTTTCTAATTTTTTTAAGTTACTTCCAAACCCTAGAGTGACTCATCACTGTCAGAGAAAAGAGTCTGTTTGCTGGAATTTAGAAAATTGCCTTTCAAATCTGCTATTGGACAATGTGTGTTCAAATTCATGGCATAGATGTGTGCTTGAACATTCTCTGCTACCTACAGAGCGGAGTGAATGATTTTTTGAAAAGAAAATAAATATATGCTGTATTTTTTCCTTAAGAATCTTTGTGCTTGGTAGATGCAGGATTTCAGATGAAGCCTTAGAAACATAAGGGTTAAATAGCAACAAAAACAGCAACAATAAAATCTAGGTAAAATTAACATTGACATTTCAACCACCGGTCTGTAATAAACACACAACAAACCATAACAAATTTATTCATCTACCCAGAAGTACTTAATTTTATCCCAGTATTACGACTTTTCACTCTGATTTAATCTGATTGAACATTATTTACTGTAAATTGAAGAAATGACGAAAAGCATAATTCATGGAGATCTTTCTGTTTGCTAAATAATTGTTTCATATTTACAGTTTGATCTCTGATAAATGGCATAGCCAGGAATTCTTCAGTGTGGATTAAGGAGTTATCTCCAGTGCTGCTCAGCTGCGCTTTTCTTATGGAAGTCGCTATCCCCACACATCTGAGATGCCCTAAGTGGCCACACAGCTGCATCATGGCCTCACTTCAGTTGTGTTTTGGGAACCCTGTTCATCCACTAACACACAACGAATGCAGGTGGCTCGTGCTCATCAGATGTATTTAGCTGCGCCTTTACATAACTCAGGCTTTAGGCTGAGAGAATAACATCCTGAAGGTATCATTCAGTGAACAGATTATCAATTACAGTTAAGATAAAATCATGGCAGGTCTTCCATGTTTGCACCTTGACTAGCTGCAAAAGAGGGATATACTCTTCAGATAAAAGTGCAAAATAGAGGATAAAAATGATTTTAGAAATCCTGATTCAACCAGTGGAATATATACAAGGCATCCCACAGCCCATTCCTGGCACACTCTCTGTTTATGCTTTGCCTGTCATCTGAGAAGCAACAAAGGGAAAAGCAGGGATTCACCTCAGAAAAGTTGAATAAGTTTTGTGACCAATAAGGTAAATTAAACAGAATTTTTAAAATAAAATTTTGAAAATAGGGATGGTGTGAATGATTGTATACTCTGCCATCTTCTTCCCTGACAGAATTCATTGCAATGTTAAAATTTAAACCAAGCAAGTTTGAAATTCCTCACAGGTGACCAGTGAGATGTGTCACACAAAGGCACATGGACAGGCATCTTCACTGTCACAGACCAGATACCCTGGATCCTTTGCATGGAAGCTACTGACTGCTCTGAGGTTACTTAATTTTATTTCATAGTGAAAAAGTTCAGTAAATCTTTATTTCAGAATTCAAATCTTTTTTCACAGTTCTATGTATGCAATTTAATCATAGTCTCTTTGTCCCTTGACTCCTCCCTCTCACAGTTACACTTCAATAAGTAGTCTGATGTTTGCACTGAGATTGTGTTATAAATCTTTAAGAACGTGGCCTATGAAAATTCTCACCTGTGCTCACACATCTCTTGTCAGAAGGAAATTGTTACCTAAGATGTACTGCAGCCATGTTTGCAGAGGCAGATCCGGGAAATTGACTGCTGGAAAGCATTTCTGTGAAGAGTAAATGAGGATATCTTTAGATAATCACCTGTGATTGAGACTTTGAAATGTACACCAGAAATGTTTGTAACAGTTAAACCTCCCACTTGATCCCCGTGAAGATTTGGAGGAAAGGCTCCTGCTGTTAAGTGATGTGTTGCCTCACTGTGGATGCCCTGGGACAGTCCTTTGCAAAACCTTTGCCCTTAGGTTGATGTGAACTGCATGCTTTTAGCTCTGCATTTTTCTAGCTGATGCACTTGCTGTCCTTCACAGACCATACTTTGAAAGAGGTGCTGTAATGCAGCTTCACAGAGTGAGATGCAAAATAAATGAGCCTGCAGGCAGAATGCTACTTAACAGCCTTCTGGGAGCTGTTTATCAGAGCCCAGCCCCGCCTCGCATCCATCCTCAACACCATCAACCCCTTGTTGCAGGGAGGGCTCAGAGCACTCACCGGAACCACTGAACAGTTGCAAACTCACCACATAATCCAAATGCATGAGGGGCCAGGAGATGAGTGAAAACTTTCTGCTTCAGAGTTCTTCCTCTCACTTTTTTACAGCCAAAGGCAGCTGACAGCCCAAGGTCTTTTACAGGATTTAGAACAAAAAACCTGAAATCTCTCACTCGAAATTTAGCACACCCCAAACTGAGAGGACTAAGTGTTCATGTGGTAAACATGTAAGAAGAGAAATAGGTATTTATGAAAAATTAATAGTGACTCACTGGTATTAATGAGCACTTGGTCAAGAAGACCACTCAAAAGCTAGTTTGGTCCAGGAAAATAATCCCTGATGACTTCCACTTGCCCCTAACTCTAATGGGAAGCAAAACTATCGAAGAGTTTCTTTCTTATAAAGAAAGAAAGACATGTATTGATATCAATAAATATATAGAGCAAAAATAGCACATAAGCTTAAATATAAGTAAGCAACTGCACAAGCTTCAGTGCCCACAAGCCCACCTTCAGATTGTGTTACATTCCCTCCTCACAACTGGGAGGAATTTACATATTTCTATTTATGTACATTTGATCCTGTAAGATGGAACATAAGAATAGAAAAATCACAGAATGGTTTTGCAAACAACTCTTACTAAGGTTAAGGTTTAATGCAATAGCTGATTCACAGTTTTACACTAAATTTGCTTTCTGCTCTGCTCAAAAATGTGTGATAATATTAGAACAGTACTCAAACAAGAGAAAAAAAGTATTCTGGAGTAAAATTATACACTTCTAAAAAGACAGTCCTCAGAAATGTGCTTGAAGAAGTCCAAGCACAAATAATTGTCTTAAGTATGCATGGTTTTCTCAATTGCATATGCATTTTCTATAATTAGGCCTGAATAAATATCAGGTTTTTTCTGTTTGCTGGCAGCTCTAAAAACAGACCCAATCCATGAATGTACAGGCATCAAAGGGCTTTCAGTACGGATTAAAACTAAAACATTTTGGTTCAAAAAAATTTCAAAATTAAATATTTTGTTTTTATTCTGAATTTTTAACAAGAACAATTAGCAAAGATATGACTTTATGAAGCACTTCAGTAAAGCTGTACACATATTTTTCCCATGCAAAATTCTTCTTCAAAAGACTTCTACAAAGCACAGATTAGGAAGTTACAGCCTGTTTAGAAATTGCAGACAAAATATCAGAACCCAGTTGTGTATATAATCTCCATCATTTCCAATTCTGTGCCTTTTTTCCCCTACTTATTTTTACTATTTTTAAAAATAATTTTATTATTTTCAGTCCTCTGTTCAACCTCTGTCCATGCCTAGCTTATTTTGCTTTGGATGCACATGTGCCAACAGTGACACCAGACCATTTATGCATTCAAAATCAAAGAGAATAAACAATTTTCTGGGCCTCAGTATTTCTGGTTTTGATATTGTTGACACTGCTAGGGTCTGTATTGGTTTATATTTTTGATACTTTTCAAGAATTAGTTACCTATTTGACCTCCTAGGACTGGGAATAGCTACACAAACAAATGGAAGAGAGAACCTTCCTTGGACTGTGGACTAAGCAGACATGACAAGGAAATCACTAGAGTAGGCTCATACATATGCACTGTCAAGGTGCCATCCTGACAAAATATCTTTTTTCACTAAAGTCACACAATTTATAGTATCAGCAAGTTTTAGATGTGAAATACGTGTATTTCATTGTTAGAATTAAAAGGAAAGCTTTAAAATCCTTCTCTGCAGCCTTTTTTTTCAACAAGGTATTAAGTAAAAATGCTGTTAATGCAAAAAAAAAAAGAGAAAGCATGCAGAGAAAGGTCAGTGTGACAGACTTAAAGACGTGCTGCTGATTACTCATTAAAGCAATTTTGCAACGAGGATTTTAAACAGTGTCTTTGCTTCCACTGACGTCCTGTAATCTCTCCAGCAAGGGTCAAAAGCATTGGGGGCTTGACAGGAGATAAACAAATGCATAAAGTTCACGAGTGCTTGAATTCATCCTTCTTCACTGAAACGTACAATTACATCCCTTTAATTAAAATTGTCTTGCTGTATTGCTGTGTGTGCAATAGGAGTGTGAGTTAGGAGTGTTCCAGAGGCTTGGACCCAGACGATGATGTCAAGGTGAGCTGGAGTTCAGGCTCCCTGGAGCTGTGGTTCCTGGTGGCTGTGGAGGTCTGACCACTGGCAGTGGGTTCAGAAGTGATTAACGATTCAGTCTTTTGCAAGTGTTTTACATGCGGCAGTACCTCAACTCTGATTACACTTGAAATGTGGTATGAATACCCTTTTCTACAAAAAGGAGAAAAAAAGCAGATTGCTGCATCAGAAACTTGTGTAACGGATACACTGATATACTGATGGTGATGGGATACAATACTTACAGTATAGACATCCTACAACCTCAGGTGGCTCTGCCATCATCCCTCTGCATGGTAAGAAGCACATATGGAGAAACTACACCCTAAGCTGACCAAAGAAACACATTTAACTCAATGAATTTGTAAGTTCTATATGCTGGATGAAGAAGAGAAAACCACCCCACAAATGTTTTCCACCCATTTGCAGCCACTGGCTGTATTTCCTTCATGTGCTGCAGAAATATTCTGTCAGATATCTCAAAACTCTGCTGTGAGCTAGTAACAAGACTTTGTATCTAAAGGACGCAAAACATAGGAGAGGAGGGAAGAGGGAAATGGAGACAAAAAAAATGTGAACATCTCAGAAAATTGAGAAATATTGCAGAAATTTCCATGTCTTTCAATCCAAACAAAGTCTTGATAACGTGTGGTTTTAGTTGTTTGATTGGAAAGGTATCCCTGGAGGAATTTCTGACTTCAAGAGTAATTACCAGCAATGTTTTGACTGCTGATGCCTTTGGGCAGCAATTTGCTTCTGTTTAGTTTTAAGATACTGTCATGTCAATCAGATCTATGGCGTCATTCACAGGCAATTGTGACACTTAGAGCAAGGAAAATGCATGTTAGAAGGCACGTCCTCCAATCCATGTTTAAGGCAGAGTCATTTCATCCAGCTGTTTTTTTCAGAAAAGAAGACTGGAAGTGTTAATTGGAGAGATGAGACATTCATTAAGCATAAAGATGTTAGGAAACAAATTTCTCCTCTTTGCGCAGTTTTATTTACAGACACTGATAGTTCTGTAATTGTTATTTATCATATTTCTTTGCTCAATATTAATGAATAAGCATAAAACATTTATTTATGATGTTCCGCACAATCTCTCACCCTCCCTCCTTCCTTCTATGCATCTGCTCTGTAGCTCATCAAAACTAGCTGCAATTTCCATCAGTGTGTTCACAGTTATCTATCCAAGAAAAGTTAATGTAGATACAAAATCTGTATGCTGGAATTTTGCAGGAGGTGGTGGGAAAATTTTGGGTTGTTTGTTAGTTTTTTTGTTTTTTTTCTTTTGCCAACTTCATGTAGTCAGTCTGGCTGTCTGTGTATAATGTTCATAACTGTAACTTAAGTTATTTTTATCCGAACTTAATGGCATATATTATGCTTTGGTTTTTTGACTGATTGTGTCTCTTAGAATCAATATGGAAAATATTAATTTATAAATATTTTCTATCGATATTCTACAAATTGATTTGAAATATTTGAAAACGTTCCTAAAATTAACAGTCTTTCTATTTTAAGTCCTCAAACTATATACCATCCACAGCTGCTGTTTCTAACACCCTTGTGGTCTGACCTACTAGAAGATAGGGAAATAAATTTCCCTTTTTCAGTGGCAGGCTGGTCAGCTATGGGGACTTTAGTCAGTAGTTTCAACTGTAGGATACAGAAGTACATCTCACTCTTGGAAGAAGACTCCCATCCTTTCCACCTCCTACCTCCACTTCAAGACAGATTTTTTCCTGTGGGAAGGAAGACTTATGGAGACTGGAGCATCTCTGCAGTACAGAGCACACTTTAGGTGTCACCATGGGAAGTCTGCAGCAAGGAAGGATTTTCCCGGTGTCCAAAGAAACTGATCCATTCTTGTTAGGAGAACTGCAGAACACCAATACATGCAAAGGTGAATGCAGTCAAAAATAACAAAAAGGTACTTCAAAAATCTCCTTTATATTATCAACTGTAATCACTGTGGTTATTATAACATAGCACTGTATTAGCACTTAAAGACCCCAGTTCCACATTCCAGAAATTGTTTAGATATAAGGTGAGTGAAGGGTTCAGCTACAGGCAGAGAAGTGAAATATTTTCTCGAGTGTTACAAAAGATAACGTGCTAGATTGTGCTCCTAGGACTGGACAACCCTGCAATGTTTGCCAAGTGACTTTATCACCTTGTGCCTGTTTCCCACTCACAGATTTGGGCTATGACTGTGTCACTCCATGTTACAGTGTTTTCAGATTTTCAGATTTGCAGGTGCAAGGAGCTATTAAATAAAAAAATAAAAAAAAAAAAGGAAATTAGGAAACAGTGCTGGCAAATAAAACAGAATTAAAGAAAACATCTGTGAAGAATCTGGAAATAGAAAAGGTCAATCTGTTCCCTAGCCACGTATTCAATATTTTTTTTTTCTATGAGAACTGTAAAGTAAAATCTTGTATAATCTACCCAATGAATTATCCATGGGAAAGAGAGTTCTGGAACACTACAGGAAAAACAAATGCAGTGAAGGTGAAATAGAGAAGGTAGAAAAATAGTAAAATTTTCAAATCCTAACCACCTTATTCCCCAGAAAGAACATGACTCTTTTTACAAAGCTTTTATCTGGATATTTTCTCACTTTTATTCATTCTATACTACAGATATAATTTCTGAAAGTCACTCAAATAACACTTTAATTTATACTGGTCTTGAACTCCTTTCTTATCCTGCCAGAAACCTTTAGGGTGAAAAAATCTTAGAAAGTAAGAGATTAACAGTAACTTTAGCTAGCTGCAACTTGAGTGAGTGAAATACAACAATTGTAATAAAATCAGAATATTATAAAACTGGTTTTTTTTGTAGATCTCTACTCTCTTTATCTTTTAAAGAGTAAAGAAAATATCTTCTAGGGAAGGCAGGAAAGCTGCAATTTTCTACATATTCTTAATTTCACAGGCAGATCTGGAAGGAAAAATGAAAATTAATGGAAAACCAGAACAGTCACGTGCTGGGTGTCATGTCTTATGTGGAAGCACACAGAGTAATCAAGGAGCATTCAGGAGATATCTATCTGTGCTGAGTTTTGGATGACTGATAGCACTGCAGCCATCGGAATTTTTCAGCAAATAGGACAAAATGGGATACCAGCAGCTTCACTCCTGTATCTGTGTAGCAGCTCAGCCAGGATCTGAGGTCTCTGTGCTGCAGGGAAGGCAGAGAAGGGGTACTTGCCTGGGACATGCATTGCACCAGGCAATTGAACATACTACCTTGGTCTGAAGGCTGTGCTTAAGCATTTCCAAAACTTTGCACAAATTAATAAACTTCCCGTGGGTTTTTCAGGCTTGTTCAGACTGCTACACTGTGTGTGACATTGTCGTGGTACTTGTGTGTGACACTGCCATGCTGCTTCCCAACTGCATCTTGAAGACCTCCCAAAGTGCAGAACAGAGAAGTCCCACCTCTGGTTGTGCTGTGCCTGGATCGCTGCAGCATTCAGCGATGGAGACTTTGCACTCAGCAGGTCACTCTCCTTGCTACAGTGCTGCAGCCTAAAGCCTGTCACAAGACCTGAGAAAACTCCAGGAAAAGGTGTTTTACTAGCACAAAATCCATTCTGTGTTAACGTAATTATATTCCAGTGTCAGGGCAGCCTTAGCCAGTAGCAGCTGAGGAATATCCGCAGTTTGATCCATCATACGGTGCAAATGCAGCTCCCATGGCTCTCATCTTCCTTCTCTTCCCTCTGTTTATGAAGGCTGAAACAATAGGTTCAACAATTGTATCTAGAGCTTCAAAACAGGGTGACAATAATGGTGTTAAAGTGCAGTCAGTCATGCCATACGTTTGTAAGAAGAAAGGCAAATAACGCTGTCATGCAGCAGGTTCCCACTGATAGATGGTGTCAGGCAGAAGCACTTCCAGGTGGGTTATGTGCAAGTAACTGCTAAGGTTTAAAGGAACACCATGGGCATATTCCATGCTTGTTTAAATAGACTTCAGAGCAGATCGACTTGCAGCATCATAATATCTAGATAAAAAATACCTTATATACTTGACTATAAATCGTAGTTAAATATAGCAAGCTTAGTGCAATGAATTAATTTTTCTCAAGGGATTTCATTTTCAGTTTCAAACTGAAGTGGTCCAATCTCACCACCCTCTTTGTGTGCCATGATTTCCCTTGCACAGATGGAGAAATCAACAGTGAAACAAAATGAATGACTTGTTTCAGATCATGCAGAATTTTATAACTAAGCTATGATTATTTGGTTTTATGATTCTACAGCAAAACCATATAAGTGCCAACTGCTGCCCCTGGAGTCACTCTGACTGTCATTTCTCGTGCCATTTACATTTTCAATCAGATTAAACATATGTTAAACTGTACTGCCCACCTACAAATCAAACCCAGAGCATGGAAATGGGCTATATCAATTTTTAATACTACTCCATAGACTCTGACTTTACACCATGGATAAATTCATACACCCCTTGGCCTCCAGTGAGTCTGATGTTTTATGGGAAAGGTAATGTACTGTGTTTGTTCCCAGTCCCCAAGAATATCAGTTTCCATTCTTACTCTCCATGAACAGCCCAAAGGTACATCTGTAGTTTTCTGTCCTATCTTTTATAACCTCACCTTCTAAAAGCTGTGACAGTAGATCTCTGACTAGTTTAAACACTTCTCAATTACATTGTGAAGCTAAGCAGCTCATTCATAGCTATTCTTATCCTTCGTTATTTCTTCATCATTCATCATTTAAAAGGCTGTTTCTGAGTTAATCCTCTGTGTTCTTTTGTTTCCAGTTGTGAATATTCATTTGGCTTAGGAAAGAGACAAATGTGGATTATCCTTTAAACAGTGCCTCAAGGTTAAACTGGTCGGGAAAATAAAGGATTCCAAAAAACCAACCAAAAAAAGTGCTTTCCCAAACGTTGGCCTTCACAAACTTGTCTCTTGATGGCACTATAAACGTGAGGTGCTATCCAGGGGAGATTGAGAGGGTTTCCTAATGTGGTACTCCCTCTTCCACCACTATGCTTTTTCACAGGAAACCAAAAGCCCTCTATTTTTCTGAGATGAGAAAAATACAGGTAACAATGTTGACTCTGGACTGATCACGATAGGAGTTCCTAGCTAATATCCCCCCAAGGTGAGAAAAAAGCAGTTTACACTTTCAAGAACTACTTTGTCTTACAAAAAGACTGCCCTCAAAATAGAATGACCTCAACTGTAGCAATTCACACCCAGCTCAGCCTCTGAACACCACCTCAACAAACAGGAAAATCTAAATTGAGCAGTTTCCTTGTTTTTTTTTAATAACTTCTGAAAGGCTTCTGAAAATCTCAAGTTTGATGTGTCACTGCCAACTGGCATAGATCCTTTCTCTGAAGATTATTTTTTCCTTACATATTCATCTTTACTTTGTAGAGAAGAGACTTAAAATGCAGAGATTGTGGAATTCTGCTTCCACCATGGGAATAGGTTTATTTTTATGAACAAGTATCATGAAACTAGATTCTTGCTAAAGCTTCAGGTGGCACCTCTTCCTTTCCCAGGAAGGAAAGCCCTGCCTTTATATCACCTCAGGGCTTCTTTAATTTTTCTTTGGGTGATGGCAGTGAGGCTTTAATGTGCCACTACACCAACAGTTGATGATGTGACAAGTAGATAAGGTTTAGACTCTGTCATCAGCAGTTCCACGCTAAATATATTAGGTACAGACAAGGAAGGCAAGAAATTGCTTAGCTCTGGATACAATGCCCATTCTCTGAGACCACACTTGAAGAAGCATTATAAAACATACTGTAAAGGAGAGTTTTGCTTCAGGGAGAGTGTTTTGCTTACTCTGTCTTTTTATTAAGTAGGGAGAGATGAAACATTATTTTTCACACAGAAGTTTGAGTGAAGAAGATCAAGAAGTCTTTCATCTACGGTTTTTTACTGTTGGGTTTTTTTATTCACCACCTATTTTTTGCGGCACTCGGTTTTCCCAAGCACATAAAGGTAAAGAACACTCAGGAAGTATCAAAGTCAGTGGTTTTTCTTATCTTTCTGCATTTCATTCTGTTTTCTCTGGCTTTAATCCCTGGGTAGTAGGGGAGAAGCTGTGTGCAGAACATTGTCAGGAATAGAGAATGGAGGCAAATCATACCTTTGCCTATCCCTATGAAGGTTGTTGACAAAGTCTATTTCCAAGAATCCTATGTAGTCCTTTTGCTTGAAAGGATACATTATTCATATATTCCCAGTCTCGTGGTATGTGCTGTTAGACACTGAAGAGGACATTTTTATAGCTCAGTGAGGAAGGTTTATTACTTTGAAGGCATTTTTCTAGTAGAATTTCCCTCCTCCATCCCCTCCCTACCTCTTCCACTTGGAACTGTTACCTTTTCTGTCCAGCTGATGTAGCCCTATAAAATAAATTTCTTCAGACATATCTAAGTGTACCAGAGTAAGACTGGAGGAGATGATGGAGATTTTCTTCAAAAAGTCTGCACCAGAACTGAATTGAAAAGCCTGTGCAGAGACACCCATAGACACCAGTTCACTAATATAAGACAGATAAAAGGTGCTAGGCTGAGACTCACCAGGGACAAATTGGAATCACTAGAAAATTTTTTCAGCAAAATTTTTCTCCAAGGACGTGAATCAAATATTCCTGGCATGAAGGTAAATAGTAAGACATAAAAAGAGAAGTGCCAAGAAATTTTTAATGTCATCCCATGTTCCGGGTTTTGGGCATGTGTGTTTCACCATTTGTCTAAGCCTTCTGAAACCAGAGTAGGGATAGGGAGTTCTACAGCCTGCAGCACTCCTAGGAACAAAACAAACCCTGTTTTAAATTAGGTTTGCTAACCACTAGGCTGTGGAATCCCATATCCTTTTGTTATGTTTTACCAACATTATTGATAAGAGAATAGCTTCTTATTTTATGTGCATATGTAATTACATATATATTTATATATAATTTTATCCATATATAATAATGATAATTATACATATATTGGTTACTTCCTCTTTCTTTTCCATTTATGATCCTTTTCTATTAGTTCATTTTTTATATACTTGAAATGAACTTACAATGGAAGACAAAATTAGAACCTGCAGCTGAGGACTGAAGTCAAGGGAAGTCAAACAAGTGTGCTGATACTCAGTACTTCAGTCACTTTTGCACAGAACTCCTGTTCTTTGTTTATTCTTGTTGATCTCTTCAGAGTTTAATCCCCTCCCTCTTGTTGCTAGCATCAGTGTAGTAATGCCACCTGTGTGGACATTTAAGGTAGAACAGGATTTGAAAAGGTCATTATTTTTGATTTCCACCATGAACACCAACTCCATGGAAACCCTTTCATACCATGAGAAGAAAGGTGCCCCAGTTAAGAGAAATGGCATGAATATGAAAGTGATCCATTGTTCAGCAGATCCTGTTCTTTAACATCATGGCCAAAAAATACTTGCTAGTGCTTCAACTGCATTGTTATTCGTACTCTTTAGGAGTTCCCACCTCTTTCTTCGGGAGAATATCACACCAGTCCCAGCCAGGGTAGAAGCCTGAAATTCACTGTGACCTGGGTGCTTCATCAATGAAAAAAAAACAATGCATGGTGCCACACTTACCTTCTGGGCAAAATGGGCTCAGAAGTGAAGACATTCTGTCCCCTGGGCTGGAGGCTGTTGCATTTGTGAGCTGATTGCTTCACTGCTAATTTAGTAAACTATACAAATCACAACTACTTCTGAGTGAAAATCATGTAAATTCACCTGTAGATTTGTGTAGTCACTTCATCGATACAAAATAAATTGCTTAAAAAAAATTACTGTGCCTCAGAGACTCAGAGACCATATCTATTGATAAAGCACAGGGAAATATAAACTTTGTGTATTTTACCAAGTGGAATTATTTTCTTTCCTTTTTTAGAAGTGATTTATAAAATCTTCCTCCACATCTGAAAGTGCAAGCAGTCTCTCTGTATTGGCAAAACTCAGTTGGCTTAATCTAGGCATACTGTGTAATTAACATTGCAGGATGAACACTTTATTTCAAATAATTATTTGGAAGGTTGAAGACAGACTTAATATCAACAAATTGAAGTTCCTTTCTTGGTGTTGTAGCTTTTATGAGTCAGAATGAAGCATTCCTCAGGTCTTTGAGACTTGTATCTGAAACTGTAATATATGTCTTGCTTCCAGTGTGACCTTTAAGGTTTTATTTTTTTGATAGGCTCCTGTTCACAGCAGGGAAAAATGGCAGGAGGAGACTTCTTTATGGCAGAATAAAAATGTGTTTACCTAAAGAAAAAGCAAAACAGAGCATAGGCTTTTATTTCTTCTAAAATGACAGGAAATGAGAAAAGGTTTCTCAAAGAGCTTTTGAGGAACTTGGTTCACTACCTGTAGCAGATCTCATCAATGCTTGAGGTTAATTTACTCATTTCATTCTTTGAGAGACGTGTATTAATATACATTTACCCTTCAGGAAGGACATTAAACTCAGGCTTGTTGAAACAATAACATTTTTGTTCACTGGTAGCAAGGGACTACCAGTACCATTTGATTTAACCAGAAGAGTCTGCTATGGGTCTGTGTCTCCTAGAACTGGGAGCGCTGTGTCACACATTTAATACGGTGTTTTTGGACGTCCTAATTAATCTTGACTTTGTTCATTTCCGTGAGGAATCATGGCAACCAAAAGACTGCTGTAGAAGCAGAAAGAGGTAATATGGTTTGGCCTATCCATTTCATCTTTATTTTGGTCAAGAGGGACTATGGTACCATGCATCAGATCTTTCTGTAACCACGTCACCATCTAAGTGGGAATTACAATGCTGTTCCCCTGCACCTCGATGTTCAGCAAAGTACCTCGGGGACTGGAATAGGAGACACACGATCCCTGAAAAAAAATTGTTGCCTGCAACACTGGCAAGGTTTAGGAAAATGTAGCTGGGGTTCAGATTTCACATGGAATTTACCATTTAAACTTATTAGTCTGGTCACTACTGTGCTGAGGAAAAGACTTGTCCTTGGTTTTCTGCGTGCCTCTGGTCATTTTTTCTTGAGCTTATTTCTTTGCCATTTCTTTGCCATTTCTTTGCCATTGAAACATGAATAATGATGCTCTATCCACTATCTGGTGATGCCTATGTATTAAAATGGGTTCTAAAATAATGAACAGATTTAAAATGCTGCATTTTCAGCCCAGTGTAAATTGTTCTTAAGTTACCTATATATTTCTTCACACACCTGATATGATGAGTTGCTGACCATCTCCATCAGCATGCAGCACATTTTCCGTTTATACTGAAATGGGCAACATTTGAGAGAGTGCTGCAGTGTAGCACCCATCCGAGGGAGAGCATAGCAGCCAGCAGGCAGAAGTGTCAGCAAGTTTTCTTTCGTGCAAACTTGGAACCCCCGGGAATGTTCAGACTCACCCCCTATTAAATTCTTGACAGGGAGAATTAGTGAGGTCACAGAGACAAAAATAATGTGCAGCCCAAAGTTCATATGAAAATAGATAAGAGACAGTTATTGCAGCTTTTCAGAAACTCACACGACAGCCAGTTGGTGGTATTTTTAGTAACTTAGAATTATGCCTGTTATCTATGGAAATCCACAAAACACAACTTTCAGTAAATGAGTTTCAAATACCTCATACTCAGCAGGAAAAGTGTAACTGCCAAAGTAGTTATTTAAAGTTACTGAGAACACACTGTGTGTGGATAAATACTCCAAGATGATGTAAATTTTTAATATTCCCCGTTCTACCCTTTTGTGTCTGCTTTAATTTACTACCGTAATTTAACTATGTTAAATCATGGAGCTATGCCACAGGAGTCTTTAAAATACAGCTTCTAAGTTTACAGAATACTGTATCCTGTGAGCAGCTTTTCTAACTAATGTCCAGGAAAATCTCAAATGACAATGACTTTATGGCAGTTCAGCTCTCTCTATTTCAACTGTCCTCCTACAAAGTTTCCAGACAAATAACTCTGCTATATCTAAATTTTCAGCATCATGTATTTTCTTTATTTGACAGGAAATGCATTAAGATTTTTAACATATATTATTAACAAAACAAAAAGAATTAATTTCAATTCATCTTATTATAAATGGAAGTAGTACAATGAACGGCAAAACTGGTGCAAAGAAACATTTGGGCTTTGACCCTCCACAGAGAAATTCAGTGAGGTATTTGGCCCTATTTATGCTCACTGAATTTAGAGATGAGCCTTCATATCCTTTATATTGGAGGGTAACTATGAAATCAATATCCAATATAGTCAACATTCAGGTAAAGCAATTTCAGTTTCATCATTTCCACTGAGGTTTCATACAGAAATAGTATTACTATTTAAAGGTAAAACATAGAGAAGGATAAATGGAGTGTAAACACAACCCCTAGAAAAATTTAAACCCAAATGGTAAATATTATAAATATTCCATGGTAGGGAGATATTGGGATATACAGGATGCAAATATAGTTCACCTTTACAGTGGGCAGTGCTACTTATCTTGATGTTCACATTTTACAAAGTTCTCAAGTGAGAATGGTTTTGTACATACACAGACTCTGAAATGTATACTCAAATTTTGATTTAAATCTTCCAGTCACCCATGAGCCCTGTTTCCAAAAATGTTGGTTTCTTCATGAACAGAGATGGTGGAGGAAGATACATGTGAACTTGAGATATCACACAAGTTCAAATCTGAAATTATATCATCCACATTTTTGTTATTCAGAAATCATTCACAGACAAGCACCTTGACAGAGGCTCATTATATTTAATGTTTAAATTTTAGCTGCTCTGCATTGCATAACATGGATCTCCTTGTCATAACAACCAGTATCAAATGCTTTTTCCCAGAATCTGTTAAAGTACAGCTGCCTACATCTTTCCTTGTCAGTTAATAGTAATAATAATAATAATAGCAATAAACTATGAAAAAGAGAGAAAAGATTTTGTACACATAAACACATAAAGATTTCTCACGAATTTATCTGCTCTGTATACATATTGTTAATGTTCCCAGTGTTATTTTATAGGCCTGTCTTCTTTTGAGAGTACTGTTATCAGACAATGACAAATCCATTGGTTCTTGTTGTATCATGCTCTGATGCTCAGCCACCTCAATCTGCTGTAGTTGCTGTCTGAGACCTTCTTGGGGGTGAAAAACCTGAGGCACAACAAAATAATTTTGTTTATCTCTCTTTCCTTGGAGATGTGGAGAAGGCTGTCACCCTTCTGTTCATTATGTATGTCTGAAGTGATATTCTCATGTGACTGGAGGCATCTTAGAACACCACTGTAGTTTAAAATATACTGTTCTCCACTGGAGACAGGCATATGGCTATTTCCCCTGCATGGCTTACTCCTACCCCTCATTTTACATTGCTTATTTTACCTTTTCATAAATCTCAAAGTCTCCAGAAGGTGTACCACCAATTTCTAAGACTTTTGTCTTACTTGCAGGTTGAGACTAAATAAAACACCAACCAGTCTCAACTCTGGATTCAATGGTGCTGCTCCCTAATGTAACATTTTTAGATATCGGTCTGAGTTTGGTTTTAAATTCCTTGGCAAGTCTTTTGTTTAACACTATTTTCTACTGTCATTGAAGTTCAGGTATTGCAGATGCCATGTGCTTTAACTTGCAGACCTAAGTCCATTTAAGTAGGTAGCACACTCTTCTCAGGTTCTCTGACCCAAACTTGGAGGAGTCTTTGCATTTTAGGTGTGTATTAACACATCCACCAAATCAATGATTCAGGAATATGGTGCTGTCTTACCCCATCAAGACATTGGGAATTGTGTGGGAAAGCAGTAGCAGAAATGGAGGCACTTGTGGATGTGTGAACACTGATAGTCTCTCAGGCCCTAAAGTGGATTTGGAGGGATGATTTTGCATGTGTCTCTCCAACAAATGAAGATATACAAGTTCCACCAGTGCTGCACTTTTGCTCATTAAGTGCAATTTTGGATCACTCCCTCAGTATCAACTTTCCTTAACCAGAGGGAGCTTTGAACAAAAGCTGACTTTTACAAAAGCCTTTAAAAGGCTCAGTTCTCCATCTATCTCACAGGGTTTCTCGACCTTAACTGTGAAATGAGCAGCACACAAACAAAATAATGAGTATGTATATAAAGCATAGGTAGTTTTGGTGTTTGTTTGGGTAATTTTTGGTTGGTAGGGTTTTTTCGTTGTTGTTTTTCTTTTTTTGTGTGTGGTTTTTTGTTTGTTTGTTTGTTTTTTAAATAATAAAAAATATCACTTGGGAACATTCTTATACACGTCTGTGTGTGTTTGATTTCATCTTTGCTCTGGCTGGGAATGGAATCACAGTGAAGATCTTTAATATGCTTTAATGTTTGGGAAAGAAGAGGGCCTTGCTACATCTATATTGCCAGCACTATGCACATCAGAAACAGAATCAGGCTTTTTAAAACCACATGGTACCAAATGTATATTTTCAGGAAAAGCGTATGTTTCTTCCTTACCAAAGCTCTTAAGTATCAGCACAATATACTGTCTATTGCTGCAGTCCACACTCTTAGGAATTAGAATGTCATGTGTATGGAACAGGAAGCCATTGCTGTGGGATTCCCTAGTATATTATAATATTAGATAAGTCACCACAGAACAGAAAAGAAGTGCTGGCTCCTGTAAATTCAACAATAACCCTTTTTTCCCCCTTATTTCTATGAATCAGAAGACTTGAAACTTTCCAGTTCTTTCTTTTCTGTTCCAGTGGTGGAATATATTTACATTATTTGAAAGAAGCAGAAAGAAAAGAAAAGAATCACTTGTTTGAGATTCCTGACATTAAAAGCTATTAAGACCAAAATCTGTTTAGGAGATAGGTGCTGTAAACACATAATTTCTTCAAGATCTTGAGCTTTATACATTAAAATAACAATACTGGCTTCCTTAGAAGACAAAAATACCAAACTTTTAATGTATTTCCTCATTACTTCAAGAGGAATAATGTTTCAGAGTTTAGTTCACAAAATACAGCTGGAGTTGGCATTACAGCAGGGAAACACTCAGCACCACAGCTCACAAAGGGCATTTCTTGGGTTCATCTCTGAGGGTGTGTTGGTGCATGGGTGAGTGTGAATGTGTTTGCGTTCGCTTTCATTTTGCTTGGATACGGTAAATGCAAAATTAGTTTTGATTTTTCACAAGTGCTATTGAAATCACCATAAGAACTGCGAAGTACATTCCATGAGTCACATGTCAGCTTCTTTGAAAGTTTGTGTTTTTTCTGTCTGTAATGTTATATTCTTGAGAAAAATTGCTACTTTCTTTTTTTTCTTTTTTTGTTTGCCTTTTTCTTTCTTCTTCTGTGGAAACAAAACAAAGCTCTTGGCAAGGCACCCTGCACTTACAGCTCTCTTCCTTCTCCTTTGTGAGGTGTGATGTCACCACTTGGCACCGGGAAAGCCATTGTCTCGCTGAGACTCCCATAAATGGCCTTTCTGTGCTCCTGATTTACATGTTAAGAAATCGGATGGGAATTTCTTGCTGTGGTGACTCCCACTTTCCTTTCAGTTAAACATGATTTGGTAGTAAATATCCACAGGATACATTGTTATTCATGGTACATCCTGCCTACCACCTAAGCACTCTTTTTAATTTTTTTTTTTGCTGTTTTCTGGAACTCTCAATTTGAACGGAATTTGCAGAATAAAGGTCTTCTTCCCTTCTCCCCCATCTCCTTCCAAACATTACAAATGTTGGCTCTGATATTTGAACATTTCAATCCTAGAACAAAAGCAACTTGTTTCTTTATTTCAGAAGTAAACTCATAATGGTGGCACCCTTCCAGAGTGGTGTACTATTCCTTACAGAGTCGTATTTACTATGCCTTTGACAAGTCATGGCAAAGCTATTCTGTTTTGAAACTGCTCAGGATTGATTCATTTTATAATGAAGCATTCCCTTCTGGACTGCAAAGTTGCATGGGGTTAAATTAGAAGATAAAGGAGTTTTTGTGATTAAAGAGCTCCCCACAGTCTTCTCTTAGGCTTTGGCAAATAAGTTTATCTGAGTTTTTCACCTGTAAAATGGGGAAAATATTTCTCCCTGCTTTTGGTTTGAGTTTTGTTGCTTTTTTATTTGTGTTTGTTTTTTTGTTGGGGTTTTTTTTTTAAGTGATTTGAAGGTTTTAGGAGCTGAGGCTCCGTGTATGTACAAGAACTACCCCAGTGGATTCCTGACCTCAGATGAGCTCTCCATGAGCCATTGCGATAAAATAGCTAATAATAATTAAATCCCAAATCCCAAAGAACTTCAAGCTTAGTGGAAGTTCATCTCTCATCTGAAGCATTTTCCTCTGTCACAGAATAAGGACATTGTAAACAATGACAAAATGTCCTCTGACTTTCTAAAAGTCAGTACCACTCACTAGTGAACCACGTTATTTGGAGCACTACTTAGATCTGTATTCAGGATTCAGGCAGGCCTCAGCTGCAGTAAAAAGCTTGATGATGTGATTTCTTCTATTTTTTTAAGCTTTTAAAATTATGTGTATGATGAACATTTGCCATGTGTATTTGCTAGAATGTGATAGGCAGGAACCTCGGTTGATGCAAGTCAATGCTGCTCTGATTTACATCGTATTAGGTTTGGCTCTCTGCCTGTTAAATAAAAAGGGAGCTCAGATATTGTTGTAAGTACTGCTGTGAGCTATTTTTACTTAGTCAACCAAGAAAAAATATCACCACCCTAAATAAAGAGAGTTTTAACAAGTCCTGAGTAGGTACTCCAGGGCTGTGAAAAATCTGTTTCTGCTCAGTGAGCATCTGGAACCCCCAGTGGAGCTCTGGCCCGTTCCCATACGCTTTTCTTCCAGCAATAACACTGAAGAGTGGCAGTTTCCCATCAGCTCTGTGGAGCAGAGCTGTAACCTCAGGAAAGAGTGAATAAACATCATTGCCAAGCAGCAGCTTCTGAGGAGAAGGGTGAAATTTCACGTGTTTAGTTCATGTGGAGAAAGGAATGTTGACCAAGTTCATCTGAATGATTGGAAAAATATCCTGGGCTTCACTAAAATTACTTTCTCTTTCTGAGGGCTTGACAGCCACTTTCTGTTTCATGACAGCAGCATTTTTTAACAACAAAACTGCCAAAAAATGCTGAAGCAACCTTTATGGAAAGAATTATGAAGCAACTGGCTTATAATGAGCTAAACAAAAGAGACAGTTTTTTTAAACACACTTTACATTGTGGGTACAGGATAAGACTAATTTGTGTTTTATCAGACAGCATGTGCTCCTAAATGTGATGCAAATTTAATATTCAAAAGCCTATTTAGTGTTTTGAGAGCAAGAACTTGATATCCTTTACAATTACGAAAATCCAGCTAATGCAACTAAATATTATTTAATTAATAACTTCACAAAGCAAGAGATATTAGCACGTGGAACAATATGTCTTCTAGCAGATAATGCATGTTTCCAAGCGGGACCTCTGAAAGAATACAAATGAATTCATCCGGAACTTGCAGTGAAAAAAATGATGAAGACAATTAAGGGAGAAAGATAGAGACAGTAACCAGTGAAAGAAAGGGAGAGAGAGAACAGATATGGTAGGAAAGGTTATATATAGTATGGAAAATAAGCTACTAGGATTTGAAAACATCTGGAATACATTTCTGGAATGTCTCTGAAAAACAAAGCAAACCACAGGAGGAAAGTCACACTAAGCATTACTCAATTCTTTTCTTCCTTTCCTTTTAATAGAGGGGGGGATGCAAAAAATGTTTGATGTCAATGGAAAAATTTCTTCCAGTAGATGTGTTCTGCCTCCATAGGCCTCAACTGAGTAAGCACAAACCTAATTTTAAACATTTCAACAGGTTCTTAAAAATTAATGGGATTATGCTTGTGTTAGAATTAGGGGTATAAAAGGGCCTGAGTGAAAACCTCTTTTATGTGTTTTTGATGGGCTTTGGAACAGGCTGGCTCCTAGTGCCTTGCTTTCCATGTCCTATACCTTGAAATTCATAGATTTAAAAGTGTCATTTTCCAACGGAACCAGAGCTATATTAAGAGGAATGTTGGTCCAAAGTCCAGTGAAACACACTTTTGTCCTGGTTCAGCCTCAGTATGCAAAAAGTATTAAGAGTGGAGAGGTTAGTAAAAAAAAAATATTTGCAAGGTATCACTTAAAATTACAGTCATCTTCTTCTGTCAATGGGAGAAACATCCAAAAGTAAAGATTTTCAGATTTGTAAATGAGATACAGGTGACATACATCATACTTCATTTTACACGCATACTTTGTGGCGGTCAAAATTCAACTGCTGCTGCTGAGTCATGTATCTATCCTTAAGAAAATGTAGCAGTTTTGGCATTAGCCAGAAGCCAAGGTTTTTATCTGAAAAAAAGACCCTGAACCTCCTCTATCCCACTCTTGTGAAGAAAAATAAAAGGTAGTGTTATTTGGAGAGAGGCCATGACTCCACGAACAAAGTTGATGTCATGAGAAAGGGATCAGCCCAATATTTATGAAGCCTTCCAAGCTGGAGAGTTTGCAAAATATTGGGAATTCTGGACCTGGAACCAGCTGATGTGTTCCAAAAACAGTCAGTTAGTTCTGAAAAACAAACAAAAGTAGTGCAAAAGTAACACTCTAGGGAGTTTTGGATCTTCTCACTTCCCACGCTCTGTTATTCCCAACCCACTGTCCCCTCCTGGAGCTGTTCAGCTCTCAGGATCCCTTAGAAACAAGAATGCTCTTTTATCAGCACTAGGAAAAGGGTTATCTTTGTGGCCATGCTTGCTAAGGTCATATTCCAGTTTTAGCCAACCTGAAAACAGAGATCTGAAGCCTAAAGATTGTAACTGATCTTGGTGGTGATCCTACCCCGTTATCTGTGGTCTACCCTGGGCCTCAGGCTCCTTTTGTGAAAAGAGGAGGAATTCTTCATTGCATCTGATGTTTATACTCTTCTCCACCAACTGCCTTACAATTACTATCCAAAAGAAAAAAAAAGTTCTTCTTAGACAATTACGTGATTCAACAAGTTTTCCTTTTTTTTGAAAATGAAATTTTTTATCTTTTATACGTTAAAACAGGACTCTCCATCAGGTGAGTCATCAACCACCTTCCATCAAACATGTCTTATCAGAAGGTTTTCAGGCGTTAAGAGGACCCAGAACTCACACTTGTGTGGATTCCACATAAGCACAGAAAATTATTATGGAAGTGATTAAGCCAATTCTGTGCAAAGTCTGAGCATTAGGGAGTTCTCCCGGAAAAGAAAAAGCAAAGTTATGGATTAATACCCTATTCATTGCCCAAATGGCATGAATGATGAAACAACAGTCTCTCCTGAAGGGCTGAGAATGGCAAGCTAATTTATTGTGATCTCAGCCAACGTGCAAAAGACAAGTCAGATTTCTTTGACCAGAAAGAGACAAAAAGTATCTTGTAGTTAGAGTTTTCACAGGAAAATCTCAGTAATTCAAATGCTGTCTTGTACATGAAGCTGAAACTGCATACAATTTATAAGGAGATGTTTTGTAGTCAGCTGTAACTCAAATGAAGATAATATTTTTAAGTTCTTTATTAGCATCTGTTTCAAAGTTGTAAGAAGATAAGCTATTGTACACTTTCTATCAGATCTTATCTTGACATCATTAAATACATCAAGAACTAAACATAACTCTGCAGTATTTTATTAATTAAATATTCTTATTTTATTCACTATTTGAGCCTGACCATGACAGTTAAATAACTGCAGTGTAGTTTTATTCAAATTGACAGTGCTGATTATGGACCCTTTTGCCTAGGATTTTTGGTGATGTACATCTAAAGGAGACGAGTAGGCAGAATAGTGCACTCAGGACAATGCTGTTTGAAAAGCAAATTTAATTTGCATTATTGATAGACAAAAAAAAAGTACAAAAGGTTTAATGGAGTTTAATGAGCAGGTCTTGTGACTGTAGCATATTCCCAGTAGCTTCCATCTATTATCTCAGCATTATAGTAATCCTAGGAGTCTGTCAGGAAAAAAGTGTGAGCTTTTCTATCTTCGGCCTCTCTGACTTTTTCATCCGGTGCTTTTCTATTGCCTTTGGAAGAAACAGCATCTTCTCAACCTTCCTCTGAGTCACTGAGTCCCACTGTGCACCCTGCTTCAAACTACGCAACATAATCACAATGGGCATGAAATTCTCTTTTTCATATCCATTTGCCAGGTGCAGTAATTGCATGATGAGCATGAAATACCAGGGGAATCCTCCTATAAAGTGGGTATTGAATGAACAACAAGCATAGATGGAAAAATTTTAGTTCTCTGATCCTAACACTCCTGTCCTTTCTGCACATTAACTAGATTATTTCTTTTTCTTATCTGCTGCAGAATGGGTGATTATATGTTGCAAAAAAATGCTCTATTGAAAAATGCAATCTCCATGTCTTTCATGTCGGTTGACAATCGGCTGGGACAATCCTTAATTCTGATGGTGTTTCTGTTATTGATAAGTGGTGTAGAAGAATGATTTAAGTTTATGGCTGATTGATCAATAGGTCACTTCCATGACTGCCTAGATTGCTTATGATTTCTGCCGTTGGCACCTGTGTTAATATTTCTGCTACCTTTACTTATATTTTTCAAGAAAATAACACATTTAAAGTAGAAAATAGTGAGTACACTTATACACGATCTTTTATAATGGAAATTCAGTTTACAAAATTAGTGAAAATGGACATGTATATCTGCCATATTTTGAATCACTGAAAGGCATAAAAACAGAATGGTACCGCTCTGTGTAGTAACAAAATTTCTGTGGGAAATGGTTTCTCTTCAGGGAATAATGACTACAGAATCTTTTATTTCTTTGGAAGTGCCTTTGATTTACTTATTTATTTATTTAAGTATTTATTTTTAAATAAGGATGGCAAGTACTGGAAATATAGGTTATTTTTTATTAAGAAATTAATTATTTCAGAAGTGTCCATAGTATTTATGGAACTGCAATTGTTCTTCATTCCCTTCTCTGAATTGTACACTATGGCAGAATGTATTAAGAATACTGACTCAGCCAGGGGAAAATGCTGTGATACATTTTGGGATGTGTCATCTGACAGGAGAATATAGTCATGGCATTAACAGTGCACAACTCTTTTAAACTAATCTTAGAGTAAAAATTCTTAATTTTCAGCTGAAAACTATTAGCCTTTATTTTTTCCTTTTTAATTAATTATGTTTTTAGCAATATTTTCACTAGGGATAAGTGAATGAAACAGCTGCCTTGAAGCCAAATGAAAATTCCTGACAAGTCTTTCTTCAGTATTTGGACACTATTATCCATTCTGAGGCTCAGTGAATTGAAGAGACAGACATGCTGGAGTTGTCATTTTAATCAGCGATAGTGGTGTAGAGCTGGTGGCAGTACATATTAGACTGAAAATGAATCACACAGTAGAAAAATGTCAATGAGACAAGCTGAGGTCCACAGGACTGACTTTTATTTATCTGTAGTGTAAATTTCACTTGATTGTTCAGGTTCTACAATTAAACGAAGAAAACAAGGTCTCATCTCAACCTGAGTTTAATGGGAGCAATATCTCATACTGGGGACAGGGTAGAGCCAGTATTATCCTAGGTAACTGTGTTATCAATGTTAATGACGTTAATAGTGTTTTGGCAAACATTGCAGTAAAAATTAACCAGGAAATAGGCACTGATCTATTATAACTTTTATTTTTACTGCCAGTTGAACTACTACCTCGATAAGTGATCTGTGAATTTGCCATCTTATTACTGGTGTTGAGACCATTCATCCTGCTTTCGTTATTTTGACCCTTGAAAAGGGAACTCATATCCAAATGTTCACTATCTATATTATTTCTCAACAGGCAGTGTAGATTTGTTGGTTGTCAGTCACTGATTTACTCCCACAGAATGAAGGGAACTCTTGGTACAGAGTCAGAAATACTGTGGGTTGTTTAATTCCTTACAATTCCAGTTCTTTGATATTTATGAAATGCCAGAATTTAATAGGACAATATGAAATAAAATATGCAAATAATTATTATCCAAACTTCTTTACAACTTTATTGATTTAAAAGAAATTGCAGGAAGCACAAAAAAATTCCCCTAGAAATGAAGTAGCTGTTACCTTATATTTCCTATGGTTGTGAAGACTTAAATGTGGATGAGTAATAATTTTTCCTTCTCAACAATAGTTTTACAGATAGTGCTTGAGATTTGCAAAGGATGATTAACAGGCTGTGCATTCCAGTCTATTGGCATCATGCTACTAATTCACTCCAAAATAAGTTCACCATTCACTACCAACTAGGAAAGAAATGGAAAGACCAGGCATTTTGCTCACATTATCTGTGTTCATAACCATTCATTTTCAAGTCAAGGACAAGAGCTTTTCTAAAAAATGTGTAAGTCTATAGGCTACATTTACCATAAATATATATTGTGTCTGAACTTTCATTAAAGTCTAAACTTTTCATGAAAAACACAAAAGATTTCAAAATTGGGCACTGGAACAGGTTCCCTGGGGAAGTGGTCACAGCACCATCCTGACAGAGTTCAAGAAGTGTTTGGACAATGCTCTCAGGCACAGGGTGTGACTTGGGGATGTTGCCATGCAGGGACTGGAGCAGGACTTGTTGATCTTGCGGGTTCCTCACAATTCAGCATCTTCTATGAATCTGTGATTCTGTGAAAACTAGGATATATTAGCAATACAGTCACAACAACTTATGAGGTATTTTCAGACCCACAACTAAAGTTTTATTATTCCAATTTTTGAAAAATAACTCTTCTTGAGAAAAATAAATAGCCTTGGTTTTTTAATTTGTTTTGTTTGAGTTTTTTGTTTGGTTGGTGTTGGGTTTTCTTGGTGGTGGTGGTGGTGATGGGTTTTTTGGTTTTCTTAACTACTCAGTATTTTGTTTTATAAAAAACATTAACACGAAAAAAGCTGTTATTATCTGTTCTTCTTAAATTTTTATCCCCTTAAAGACACATAGAAAACGTGTAATAAAATTCACCTGTGGGAGATCATTTTTACCAAGTTAGTTCTGTGGTGTGAATACAAAAAGCTCACAAATCAGTATTGCCACCAAATTTGAGTTGCATTACTTTTGGCAGATCTCAAAACTTTTTTTTTTTTTAACAACAACAGAAAGGTGTCTGGAGATATTTAGAAACTGAACCTCAATCTCACAGACTACAATTTAGAATAGAAGAAAAAAGAATGGGGAGCTCTTCAAAAATCCGTTGTATTTGAGAGCTTAGAGAATTAGTTAAAAAACTATTTAACCACGTTCTGGGCAAGAGATTCCCTCTGGGCAGCTTGAAGCTGTAATTCATGCAAAGATTTCCTCTATCATCTTAAAGAGGATACAGTTTAAAAGGTTTATATACAGTCCCACTCAGACCTGATGTAGTGTCTTTATATTCATAACGTATGTCACAAAAGTACTTAAATAAAATAACTCTTACTTAACATCTCTGACTTTAAATTCAATGGTGTTTTACGCTAGAGAGGCAGTTTAGTGGCATGTGTTGGGAATGTGCTAACTCTCAGCTTTCCCAGAAGAACATTTTTGTGAAAAGTCAAAGAAAAAGCATAGAAATAAATCCTAAAGATGGTTTCAAATGCAATTTAAAATGAATAATGGAAGGATTCGAGATGTTATAGTGGCTTTCAGGAAAGTGAACAAGTTCAAGTTGTTACAGCTTGAAACAAATCTTAAAACCTCAGAGTTTCTTGATTGCAGCCTGCAAATATTTACATTGACTTTGTGAAAATAAAAGTCCTGTCCAAATAATTTTTTGCAGGAAGGTGCTTGACTCAGGATATTAAATTTCCCTAGAAACCTTTAGGTATCGATTAGGCCTATAGCCCTTGGCACAATTGGCTGTTTCTCAAAACATTGCATTAGAGGGTGATCACTGTGATCTATGAGTTACATGGAGAGTGGAGCCTGCAGGATTTCTATCCCTCCACACAGCCCCTACCAACACCATCTAGAAGTTGTAGTCCACCAATGCATTCTCTATGTGAATTTTGAGACATGCTATGCCTATAAATAAATGTTAGTATTCTATCCAGAAGGGAATGGTGTTTAAAATTAAAGAAGACCATCTTAAGCCATAGATTTAAAATTAATTAATGTTATTTAAAATAACTACAGAAATTCCTCTTTTAACAAATGCAAGAAATTATTGAGTTTAATGCTGAATATTCCAAATTCTTAATACTTGTCTAAGCAGCTTGTTGCAAAAGTGGTGCATGAAGCACTAAACTTTCTGTAAGGGTGTAGAAATCTTTGTTCACTTGTAAAGGATAAGCTCCAGAAGCAATGGATATATTCAAGGCTTACACCTAAGAGTGTGACTATAGACACTCTCTAAAATATTTTAAAATATGAATAAGCACATGAACTCTCTCAAACACTTTCCTTTTTCCACAGTAATTCAGAGGAAAATATAAATCACAGTTATTCTTAGAAAAATATTCTCAGAAATAAAACTAATGGATAAACTTCTCAGTGAATACAATGATTTTAATTATGACAGATTCCTCTGTAATGAAATGAATGAGATTTTTTCAATTGAAAATGTATCTAGTTTTTTCAATACTACAGCAACCAGCAAAATATTCTTTGCAAAACTTTACAGGATATGTATATATAAATATATATATATATAAATATTTGGAACTTCCCGTTGAAAACTAAATATTAATGGGAGATTTTTCTCCTGGGTTTTATCACTTGTGCTTCTTGCAGATTTATTAGGATCTGTTTTATGTCTCTCAGTTTATTTTCTCTTTTTATGCTTTCACTTTTTACCCCAAAACTCAGGCGACTTACTTATTCCTTCTTACGTTTGTACTGTTTTTATCAGCCTATTTTGTTTATTTCCATTATTTGTGTGAAATGTCCGCATTACACAAAATTTGAGAGCATTCAACCCAACCATCAGTGTTTGCAAATCAATACTATGGTCTCGTTGTAACCTCAGATGGGTAAAATCACCATCACAAATGAAACAGTGCAGATGTCAGCAGAATTCTGTTAGTTATGGATTACAGGGACTGAATGACCTGGTTGCAGAGAATAGGTGCTGGAATTAAGACATCAAGGCAAACAGTCTGATTCGTTGAAGTGTTCTTTTATTTAGGTCTTTACCAAAATTATTAATTAATCTAGAAGGAATCTTTCAAGACAAAATTCAATTTTGTTGTTTATTTCTGTCCTTCTGTTTTCATTGATTGCCCTGTAAAAATCACAGGATTCAATATTTGCCACTGATTAACTTCTAAAAATGATTCAAAAATGTGGGTGTTTTTTACTGCAAATTTTTTAAATTTATGGAATTTCTTCATGTACCTGTGTGTCAGCTTTACTGTGATCTGCAGCATCTTTAGCTGTTTCACCTTCATGGTGACTGACTCTTTACTGCAAACTGTTACCTTAAAATACATGAAATAAACAACTACATCTTTTAAATCACTTGTTTATATACTCTAGAAGAACACATAGAATTTGTGCCCGTTTATATATATAATTTCCTTTCTTGCTTTTGTACCTTTCCCACCAAACATACTTCTTTAGTCATTTCCCGAGACAGCTTCAGATCATAACCAGAGCCACATCAACCAGCTTAGCAACGTTTTCAATACAATAACAGTATTTGTTTGCTTAGGAACTTCCTTGTTAGTGCTTCAAAGTGCTTTATAAAACCTTAAATAGTACAGTCTGCTGGGGTTAAAATTTCCTTTGTTTGTTTGGGTACTTCTCCCCCCTTCCTCCCCTCTCCCCAGAGATACAGGCTAATGAGCAATGCGGGAAGAGGGGGCTGCGGTCATGCATCTCCCCCAGCCCTCATTAGCCACAAGGCATGTGCATTCCCATGTCACAGGTTATAACCCCAGGAAATGCCTTATAACCCCCTACTCTCCTTTAGGACCAGTTCTATATCAATTCCGTATCTATTCCTGCCTCAGTGCAGCTTATGAATACATAACTGCAGCAAATATATTTCACTTCCAATGATCATTTATTTTCTGCAGCTGATATAGCAAAACAGATAAGCTTGGTTGTCTCTGATTTCAGCTGATAATAACATTATGAATTCAAAAGCGAGATTGTCCAAATCAATTCTCTGCTAAAGGGTACTTTTTTGGAGGGGTGGGGGTGAGGCATTAAAAAGAAAGGTATTCACCTGTTGCACAGAACGATATTATGGGAAAAAAGACACTTTTATTGCCATGTAAAAAATGATTTAAAAAAAAGAAAAGTTGCTGTAAGGCTAGCATGGTATGATAATCAAGGATAGGTTGGTAGACCTATTTTTCTTGCCAGGGACAGAAGTTTTACCATCTAGATGGAGAATGAACAGCTTGAAAAAACTGGCCCTGTGACCCTGAGAGATCTCAGAAAGATGATCCAAGTGTATGTTCCAAAAATGCTCTCATCACCAAACACTGCAGAGGTTTGGATATCTATAGGACAACATCTTTTGAAGTCCTTCCTCTTTTCAGAGATCAGTGAAATGGGGTGGGTCTCGAGGAGATGGCTCACAGATTTCTTGGGAGATTTGCCAGAAAGTTATAGATGAAAAGTACTTTGGGTAAGAGCTAGGCAAAGACACCTGAACAGGAGAAAACATGGAGAGTGAGAGAGGAAATTAAACAGAGAAAAGGAGGGAGCAACTGGGAGTTGATGGGTACGTAAGTACTATGTGCCTAACTACAAACAGCTGAGTTTGATCAACTCTGTTTTTATAGTGTATGGAGATAATCAAGCATTTTGACATCCCTGAAGAGATTTTTGGACAGATTAGCCAGACTTCTTCCCAACAACTGTGAGAGAAACTTAAAGCCCAAAGGACTTCTTCAGAGTTAGATGTCTCAGCCTGCGTCAAATAAGTCTGACCTACACATATTGAGGAATTAGATGATCCCAGCGATTGCCAGATTTCTCCATACAGGCCTATCCTTATGATTTAGCTACAATGCATTTTTTTTCCTAAGAACCTGCTTCCTCCAGTACAATGGCAAACTGTGACTGAGAAAGGAATTAGGATCATGCAGGAAATGAGCGTGCTGCAAATTGGCTTCTTGCTTTATTAGATGTAGAAATCCAAAAGTGTGTGGTAAATGGAATAAAAGTGTGCAGAAAGGATGGTTTAATCATTAAGACAACTAAATGCTGTGAGAATCCAAATCTTTGCATCAGTGGCATTTTCGATGGAGCCAAGCAATTCACTTAAACCAAATTTTCATCAGTAGCTTTCGCTGCACATTACTCATTTTCTGATTGCTCATCTTGGGTCGTATGGGGACAGATTTGCCAAAACTGAGCACTCACTGCTACAAATGAAGTCAGTTAGGTTTGAAAAGTGTTCTAGAAAGTGTTGCTCCTGAGAGGGTGTGCTTCAAGTAAGTTTATAAACTTGACAACACTGAAGTTTATCTGAGCCTCAGCTCTCTGCTCGCGGTGTATGAATAACAGCCCCATCAAACTCTCAGGGGCTGTGTGAAGTGAAAATCACCTCCTGTGTAAAATATGTCACCTCTTCGCACAAAAGATCAGAGAAATAGCTATAATGACCTTGTATTTCCGTCAGGGGTTAGCTAGTATACTCTAAACAAGATCTAGAGCCACCTTGCACCAGAAGAATAGGAAGAAATATTTAATAATGATCATTCACTATGTTAGGCTTGGAAAAGAAAAAAGATTTAGCTTGAGTCTCTAACTGACGCATAGATGGACAGGCCAGGTGGAGATTACACTGACAACTTCTCTTCTGAGGTTTCTAAAGTGTAATATTCTACTCATTTTCTTTCAACATTAATATTTGGGTTGTGTTACCCATATTTACAAACCTTTCTGAGGTTTTGGAGGTGTGGACTAGGGGTGTTTTTATTATAATTTATTTTTAACTGGAATTTAAGTTCCATTAAGGATATTGGTCATAAGATTTGAATAACTCTGGTCCCATACCCACTCAGATCAACAGAAAAAATTCAAAAGCACTGAAGGGATTTTGCCTTCTCTGCAGCGTGAGGTATCCAAAGGAATGAGATAATTCTGGAGCTGGAAGTGGAACAGCCATGTCAGCACCCAACCCAGGTTTCCTACCGCCTGTAGGAAACATACAGTAATCCTTGGGCTCTGCCTGGCACTGGGGAGGCCTCATCTGGAAACCAAGCACTGGTCTGGACACCTCCCTCTGGGTGAGGTGCAGAGACAAGCCAGAGCAGAATGAGCTGGAGACAACACGACTGGGGAGAGGAAACATTGGGAAGAGCTGGCATTGTGCAGCATACATGAAGGAAGGCTGAGAGACTTGGTGTTGTGAATGAGTGTTTCATGTTGTTTAAAGAATCTCTTTAAACATGTTTAATATAAAAGTGAAAGCATGACAGGCTCATTTTCAAGGTTCACTCTCCTTGTTACTTGATGGTTGAAACACATACACAAAAACCAAACTAAAATCTAAAATTGATCAAACTTAAACCAAAATCAAGACAGAAACTATCTACAGGGAGTGGGGGGAGGGTAAGGGTAAGGGTAAGGGTAAGGGTAAGGGTAAGGGTAAGGGTAAGGGAAAGGGAAAGGGTGAGGGTAAGGACAAGGATAGGAAAGGATAAGGATAAAAAGGAATAAGAGAGACCCTCCCATTGAGTCACAAGTTTCAGAGTAGACCCCCTTGCTAGACTGAGTCCCAGACTTGACCAACAGTTTAGGCCTAAAGGTTTAACATCGCTTAATTGATAGCTTAAGGCAAACAATTAAACAAAAGATTCTATAGAATTTACTATAGCACAACAGTAACCCACTTATAGACCCAACTTACAAATCAAAAATTTTTAAGAATCTGGGAGAGCAACGCTCATAGTACATTTGCTATAGCATAGACACCCTTGCATGCACACAGACCTAAAGAAGTCTGTACAAAATACATACCTGTGAAAAATTCCCCTCCAGCTCAATGAAGTGCTCATGTCAGATGCCTTTGCATCTTCTCAGAGGGTGAAGAGGAGTCGGGGAATCAGCCCAGGCTGCGTCGCTATCATTCAGCGGAGGTTGTCCAGGTACAGCAAAGTTGAGAGTTTTCCCGTTCTAAGAGGCCCCACTCAGAGGAAGGTTGCTGGTTTCAGCCCCCTCATAGTCAAAGGAGAGTTCAAAGGGTCTCAGGAAGGCAGTTTATAGGGCCACAAGAGAGTTGGCTTAGACATAACAATTGTCCATCCTGATCACAATTCAGGTAGGTAACTTTCTTTGAAAGTTCAATAATAAAAATGTTATTCCACTTGAGTTGTAATTCAGGCAAGAAAGATAAATTTCCAGGGCTGTTCATTAAAAAAGGAGGAGCTCAATAGACAGCACTAGTTCCTGGGAGCAGACAGTGATTCTGATAATCTCAAGAGGAGCTGTACCCAGGTGCTGTCCATAAAGGCCGAGACATAAAGAACTTCTCTGAGATCACAGCCTGGCCCAAGGGGAGATGGGGCAGGGGGACAGGGGGAATGCACAACCATAGCTGAGGTTTAGGGTTTGAGTACAGAACTAACACTCTACTACAGAAGAGTGGAAGAATTTATCCTCACTTTGCAAGGCAAAACCAGTAGGAAATACATGAAATTGAATTTTGGCATGACCCATTTTACCTATCAGGAAGTGTCTAATGTAAGCAAAACACTAGCAGTGCCCATGGCACTTTGGGAACATCTATTACAATAAGCCCTTAAAGAAAAGTTATAAAAGTATCTCAGGATGACCAGAGGGATGGATGAGGTGAGCTATTTAGGACCTGACAAATTTATCATTCCATACTTCTGTGTTTCAGCTGTAAATCTTCTCAGGTAAGGCAAATTAACTTATGTTAAAAGCTGCACTGTGGTGATTATAACGTTTCAAGAATCCCAGACACTTACTCTTAATGGAATTCCAGAGATATGAGAGCTATTGCATTCTGTAGTTACCTTTAGTAATTTAGGGGCTTTCACTTAGAATTAAAGCTTTTGTGAGTTAGTTCAAGAAACACTCCTGTTTCTTGAGGAAATATCCCTGTCTAGTTGCTGTTAGCACAAACTGCTATTTACGTAAGAAACAAAAATATATATTGCATGTAGATACTTATATGTAGAAATTTGTGTGTACATTTATGTAAACATAACAGATCCTTTGAAAGGGAGTCAGGGGCTGAGCAGTAGTATGGCATTTGTTTATACTGTTCCAGTCAAATACAATTGATAAACAATATAACTATTACAACTGCTAGGGAGGGAAAAAATCTCCTCAAAAATGCTTTCACTTTCCAATGCACGCATGATGTTTCATACGAAAAGCTCCCTCAACACCAAGCAGTGGATATGCAGTTTACATTCAATAATGTAGGAAAAGAGAGAAAATACCACCCAAAATCTCTTAGGAAAAGGTTATTCTCTATAGTATGAGCACAGCATGCGTTAAGGCAGTTCTGTCTTCTCTAAGTTCCTTCTTCACAAAAAGTGAGGGGAAACCATTGCTTGAGTTCAATCTCTACTATTAACCAACCGTGTCAGAACACTCCCCTGAAATCAGCAGCATTTATTTGGCTGGAAAAGACAGCAATATTCAACTTTATTAAAGTTAGAAAGCAAACTGATGAAGGGAAATAAGCTACACGTATTAAATGGATGGAAATTTATTTCATAAACATAAAGCTGTCCTTCCAAAATATGCTTTATTATTTGATTTGTATCTTCACACCCAGCTTATATTCATGAAGTAGCTTGCCAAGATCCTCAGAGACACTTTTATTATGTGAAAGGCATTTTTAATTACCTTAAAACACTTCTGAGAAATGTCCAGTGTTCACTGTTTTGTGTTTTCAGGGAACCTTCGGTTAGAATTTAAATTTATCTCCATTGTTGCTCATTTTCACGTCTGCCTTTCTCAAGTCAGTAGCTCTGAAAACATCTGTTCAATTGGGAAACACCTTTTTAAGTGAGATTTCTACTCTGAATACACAGGGACCACAGTGGGTCATCTGGTCCAACCTCCCTGCTCGGGCAGGGTCTCCCGGAGTACATGGCACAGGATTGCATCCAGAGGGTTCTGGAATATCTCCAGTGAGGGAGACTCCACAGCCTCTGTGGACAATCTCTTTCAGTACATGGTCACTGCACAGTAAAGAAGTTCCTCCTCATATTCAGGTGGAACTTTCTATGCATCAGTTTCTGCTTGTTGCCTCTTATTTCACTAAGCACTTGAAAATATTCTTTCTCAAGACACTATATTCCTTTCACTGCCCATTTTATTTATTGTCTCTACCAAATTCAAGTGAAATTGAGGTACACCAGAGTACAACACTACTATATTCTGCATTACATAAGCTCTCTGTGAGCAATTTCAGCGGACAGACTGTTAAATAAGTAAATAAATCTCAGTCAGAAGGTGAAAGAAAACATTTACTACTTGTCCTTGGCGAGTTGGTTCTGAAAACATGAAAGGAAAAGCTTTGACAGGTATTTGAAAGTAATCAGCTTCAAAGATAAGCCTGATGTTTTTATTTGCTTACTTAAACAAGTTATGTCAGCAGCAGGCAGATTAATAAAACTTTGAAAATGGTAAAAGCACTTTAAATTATGAGATCAAAATATGGCATCTGACTTCAAATCCCCCCATCCCTGAATAGTCTGCTTTATTTGTAGCTAATCATAAACTAACGAAGGATGACCTGAGACACTGAAGTTCACTTTACTATTAACATTACATGTGAAGTAGCACTACATCTTGGTTGTTGTGATGTGCTTATGAACATTAGCACCAGAGTGAAAATCAGTCATCAAAAGAAAAAAAAAATGCAACTAACAGTATTTAATGCTATTATGGCCAAGAGATAACATGGAGTTGAACAACCAAGGTGAGATTCATTTACCCTAATGCCAGCATCTGGGATTTCTCATGCCCCTGCACAGCATTTGGAGACCACTGCGTCTTACCCAGTGAGACAGAGCCAGCTGTGGGTAACCACCAGCTCCTGCCTGGGGACAGTGGAGCTGTGCCATGCATCTCATCCGAGGGCTGGAGAACAGCTGTGTGCTGGGAAGGTTCCACAAAGAGCTGGAGGTTGTTGTTTATATCTTAAAAAAAAAAAAAATTATAATTGGTGTTTGGCTCACAGCTAATAATTAGAGCTTTCCAGTGCTCCTAAAATGATAAGAAAGTTGAAAGATGTTAGTGTTGGCTTTGAAAGAATACAATTAGCTCAGTGCTTTTCTTCAACCATTTCTTTTTGAAGTTCTTTGCAGAAAATGCTAAGCAATTTCCTTTCCCTTTTAACATCAATAGCCCTTCTTGGTAAAAGACTTTGTTTAAATAGTTTTCTGTTGTCTGCAAACAAATCAAAGGAAAATAAAGTTAATTAACTGAATGAAACTGTGGCTGAAAAAAAAGTGGGGATTAGTCAGTGTCAGTTCTTTGGCTGTGAAATGTTGATTACATTTTGATACTTGAGCGAGGCCTCTCTAACCTAAAAATCTGACACTGTGACTTCCTGCCAAGGCCGCTGGTTACGCGGTGAGCCTCAGGCCAAGCCTGAATGACACAGCAGGCTCAAAATAAACTGTAACCTTCTCCCGTGTAACACGCTCGTTTCAGTTTGGGTTATGTGAAAAGCAGTGCTTGTGGGGTTGTTTCAGCTTTTACTGGAAAGCATGAGGTGTGGAGGAGGTTGATCAAATCTCACTCTCCCTAAAAATTGCACGTGTGACTCAGACTACAGGCTATCTGGATCTGGCTGTATGAGCACCTCTTGGGAATAAAAAAGGTAACACTGGATGCAAAAGTAGCTTTATTAAACAATGTGCTCTTTCCATTCCTTTCTGGGAAGAAGCAGCCTTTTAAAAGCCAAGTTAATTTTCTTTGCACAAGCAGATCAAATGGGTTTTCCTCTGTCTTAACTGTTTAGAAGAAATTATATACACACTAATTCCATTTAAAAGAAATTTTAAACACACTGGATTCCATATTTCTGCCCTATGGTACAGAAGCAATGCTTCAGAGGTGATGCATAAGTGCTGAAAATCCTTGTGTTCATGCTGGTCAGGTAGTGGGATTTTTTTATGTTTTCAAAGAATAAGAAGATCTCACCTGGAATGCAGAAGCTGAAATGGCTTCACACATTATTCCACACCTGTAGGCTGGCTCTCTCTGGGGATGGTAAACTTTGCCTGCCCAGAAGTGTTGATAAGGGCACAATGACTTACTGGGAGGGTTTTCTCAAACAGTAGCAGAAAAGTATCCAAAGGAAGGATCTGAAACTCAGGTCATCCTGGTATCACTGGAGGCAAGACTGCAGCCATGCAGCAGTTTTTGTTGCTGTCCCTCTTCACTGGATGTCCCTGTGATGGCTGTAACTCTCCACAGAATGGAGTCAGAGCTCAGAGCCTGCCATACCCTGCAGGACCAGACTGACAGTGAGCAAATCACACAGGGGCAAAGTCCCTAAAACCTGTCCTAAAGGCATTTGGCTACAGACTTTTCTAACTGGTGTGTTTTACACTAAGATTATATGTAGGAGTTAATAGCTGCTGCTATCAAGTGCTTCAGAACAACTGGGCCACTGAGGGACGTGAGGTCAGTGCGGGAGTGCCGATGACTGGAAGTCTCCCAGTGCCGTACTGCTGCAGCAAGGCCAAGCACTGGGGAGATGCACACATCTCTGGAGTGTGACAGGCCTCCAAGCCATCCTCAGGGTCTGTTCCCACCATCAGCTGAGGTCCAGGTACCTGATGACAGTATCAGGAGCCTCTCCATAACCTTGCTGCTTCCTGTGAAGTGCTGCTAATCCTCCGGCAAGCAGTTCCAGCTCTGGGAGGAGCAAGAAGGACACTTGCCGGGAGATCATTATGGGACCTCATCAGTGTGAGGTTTCCCTTAGTACCACAAACTTTGAGCACACAGCTCAGCTGCTGGGTAATAAATTACTGATTAATGCTGGGTCTGACAGGGTGGGGACATCTTAGGTGTGTGGAAATGCAAGTGGGTAAAATCCATACCAGCAATGCTTGTGAACTGCACTGTAAGGCCATTACTATATAGAAAGCATCCTATTACCCACAGGAATGACACAATCCCAGTTGTTGGTTAAAACAAAGAAAAAAGAGAAACCCAACACTATTTGGCTTAGGTAATTTCATATGTTTGGGCTGCTTGCTGGAATAGTGGGTAATGAAATGCAATACTCTGTTGTAACTGCAGCATAACCATGGCAATGTGATAATAAGCAGTGGTGTAATTTTGAAGAAAATGACTAATGCCAGTAAGAATTTTATTCCAATTTATTAAACTATGTATTTAAGAAATACTTAGTCAATAATTAACTAACTAAGCAAAACAAAGTTTTGTAGCTTTTGTTAAAGGGATGTTTCTGGACAGGATGCTGTATGCATTTGTCAGGCCAAAGTGTGAAACCTCTTTGATTTCAGCAGGAAAGAATGCTAATTCTGTGTCTTCATTTCTGTTCAAGCAATCCAGTGCCTTTTTGTTACGTTAGTGTAGCGGATCAGAAATGAACCTAGAAAGAATAACAAATGTTAATTGGACCCTCTAATTATAACGTGGCCTGACAATAGGCGAGTGCAGTATTTATGCGTACAGAGACTTCAATTTCTTTTTGCTTGCTTCCTTTATTTTTTAAAATTTTCTTTTACTTTCTTGTTTTTACTTATCTTGTATAGCTGGGAAATAAGCAGGTCTTCAATCACTGATGATCCCCAGGTGCCCTATCCAAGTGAAGAAACGTACCCCAGGTCCAGCTTCAGAAGCCTGGTTGGTCAGTGCATCCTCACTGGTACCACACAGTGTCCTGCAGCCACTGTGAACCTGGCCCTGTGCAGCTCTTTTGTAAAACATCAGAATGAGTGGGTGTGGGCTGTGCATCAAAGCCAAATTGCAACCAGAGATACCTCAGAAATACAGCTTCTCAAAACCCTTACTTCCCCATTTTCTTCTGCAAAAGAAAAGTCCAGGGGATAAAAAAAGGATCAGTATTGGAGTAAAAAAGGCAAATAATGCAGAAATGAATGTTTGTACCGCCTTGGCTCCTGTGCTGCCTCGGCTGCTGTTTCACAGAGTACAGATTGGCAAGACTCCTCAACAGAATTAGCTTCAGCAGGAAAATCCAATGAAGGATTGATTTATAACTGTTGTTTGAAGGGGCATCTGCCAGTTGTTGTCTCTATAACACAAATGTTCATAATGTAATGTGACTTATTTTGGAGCAGGGAAAGCTTGTGTGCCCATTGAATACAGATATAATTCAGACCAGCCCAACTCTCAGCTTTCTCAGAGGGCTTGGTTATAAAATTCAGCTTGGCTTTAAACTGGAATCCCTCAAGATCAGGTATTTCATATTTGAATGTACTAAACTGCTTTGTAAAAAAATTACTGATCCTCAAATTTCAGACCCAAATTATCATTAGTGTGGGGATGGAGAGGTGGAGGCTGCTGTTTTTCAGAGGATTTTTTTTCACGCCAGATGAAAATAACACAAATTTCAGCATCAGAGATGAAATTTCCTGAAATCCCAAATTAGATAAAGAAAGTCTAGCATTTAAGCACTCACAAAGCTTTTCCCTTCTGAAATCTTGTTGGATTTTTGCACAGTGAAGAAACAGTACCATAGTTTAGGACAGGATGACATGTTTTATTTGTCAAATATAAAGGGGGGAAAATTATTTTGTTGTTTAAAATCTAATCTTTGAAAAAGCTTCACCAGATCACTGCTGTTAAAATCACTGCTTTTACATGAATGTCATCCCATGATTTTTAAAGATGTGCTCAGCATCTATGATTAAAATTAAACTGAAAATAATGTTATACTCATCACAACATTCCCTAACCATGTAGTCAAGGCTGACTCAGATGAGAAAACCACCTAATGAATCATCAAGCTTGCTTCCTGCACTCCCTAGGCAGGCCATTCTGCCTCTAATTTCTGTTTTTCCTACAAAATAATTCTTCTACATATAAGACAGTCTGGGATAAAAATTCAGTGTTGGGATTCATTTTGTTAAATTTGAGCCAGTCAACATGGATTTCTTTAGGCCAACAGAGATCTAGAAAATATAGTCAATAAGAATTAAGGTTAAATTGATCTTGCCATAAGGTAGGCAGTTACGCCAGGTCAGATGGATTGCTCCCTAAAAGAGAAATGCATATTCTTCTCAATTGCTTACAACCCCAGAGGAGCAGCTGAGCTGGAGATGCTGCATTCTACGATCTGCAGTTGTCTGGGGTGACGAGCCTTCACAGTGTCAGATTTGCAGTACATCTGTCACATCTCCCTTTACTCTCAGGCTTTAGAAACATTCTGTTAGAACTGAATACCTCTGAAATCAAAAGTAACTTCTGGAATTTCACATCCAGAGGCTGGACCTTTTTGTAGAATTCCTCCAGAGCTGAAATTTCCTGGTTAATTTCATCAAATATTTCAGCAAAATCACTTGATTTCCATTCTTCATTAAATTTTGTAAGATATCTCTCTAAGATTCTAGTCAAATGTTGTACTTTATATATTCTACTTTGTGTAATTTCCAGATCAGGAGACCTTAGTACCATTTTTTGAGAATACCTTGTCCATATCCCTATTTTACTTGGGCAGGCATGCATATTTAGAGATACATAACTATATAAAAATTGTTATACAGAAATAGAGAATAATAAAACAGACATCAAACTGGACTATCTAGAGATATAAATTGTAAATTGTATATGTGTGTATATAGTTATACAAATGCTATTAGTTCTGTTATTATTCTAAAAAATAGTCAGAGCATAAAAGAGAGGTAATTGGATAGGGTAGAGTGACAGAAAATAAAATGTAAGGAAACCCACCAAATTACAGGTGAATCTATGGAAAACCTTTACTAAAAATAAAAGATGGCAATCTTGGGAGTTATGGTCTCTTCATCAGTCTATGGGAAAGCAGAACAAAGAGATCAGAAAATGTATACTTAAAAGATGATGATTCAGAGCTCATAAGGGAATATGCTATTGCAGTATGAGTAAAAGGTCTATGGGAAATATTTTCCTTGGGAGACCAGGAAATGTCTGAAAAAACTAAGCCACAGGGTGCATTAAAGAGAAATGTTTCCCTGGGTCACCATTCCTTTTACAGAAGGAAAGAGGAATCTATTAAGTCAGGAATGGACAGTAAGATCAAGGGAAATTAATGAGCTGGAAGAGAGCCTTTTAGAGCTGTAGTAATGCTCAGACCTGTGGGCTGCCCTGAAATAGGATTCTGTTTTCCTGAAAACCAGTGATAACTTCGTGCAGCTGCTCATTAGATAGTGCAGATAGCAGAGGAGAAATTGAAACCCTGGATGTGCTAGTTTAGCGTTTTCCCTCTATTTCCTCCATTTATTTTCCAGATGGCATACAGTTTCCCTATCATGTCTTATTTATTTATTCCCTTTCCAACTCTATTAACCTCAGTAGATCAACAACAGAAATGACTACGGCCCATTGACTGCAGAATCTTATTTGATATTGACTGTTTTCTTTAGGATGATTTGATTGACACAAATTATTGCAGTGGATGTGTACTGTAATTTGTAATGGAACGTTTTATCTATTTGAATCCAGATAGCCTTTCTTCCAGAGTCTCCATTTGTAATGCTGCTTATTGGGATCTTTGAATCTTTGTTGTATCAAATAGCAGATATTTGTAGGGGCAGCTAAGAGCTGGGGAGGATTAATGCACAATCCTTCCACACTTAAATATCTGTCTGTTTTCATCTTGTCCTAGGTCACCACTGGGAATGAATTTGGTCACCTTACCCTGGTACATATTTACAAAACTCAAGGAAGTGCCATGGAATTTGATGCAGTTATCAGTCTCACTTCAAAAAGGTACCAGAATTGAAATGATAGAAATCTCATGGACCAGGATTGAGGTACTTTGCAGGATTATATCAGATGTTTAACACTGAGCTCCACTGCATTTATTTTTCTTTTATTCTTTCTTTCTTTCTCAAACTCTGAACTTCTTCATCATAAATATTAAATATATATTACATGTAGTGAATATGGGAAAGGGATGTAAAAGGGATAATGCATAACATGCAGCTGTTTTGAGCAAGACTCACAACACAAATCACTGCTTTACAAAGCTACAGATATTGCATTGGTTTTTATTTGAAGTGCAGGAAATAACTACTCCCTAGTTTGATGCTTTGTGAATTGAAGGATAAGATCTTCCTCTTGAAGCAGGGGAATGCATGCTTGTGACATGGGGGTACACAGAGTAGAAATCAGACCGTCTCATGTAAATATGGCCTCAAGTTTGGCCACAGATGGCTTGTCTCCACAGCCAAGTAAGCTATTTCAGGGAAAGAGAATAGGACCCAGGTTGAATGCAGACAGATGTCAGGAGAGAGAGGCAGTACAGTGGGGCAACTGCTCTGCCTTCCCCTGGCACGAATCCTGTGCTCTTCCCAGGAGGTGCTGCTGGTCTGAGGTGAGGGGTGATGACAAATCCTACCTTCAGCTGAGAAATCTGAAAAATCTGCAAAAAACACCATGCTAATGGTAACCTGCTGCTCAGAATAGTTCCTTATCTTAAACCCCACACTGTTTACTCAGAACACATTCCTTTTGCAGGGGTAATACCTTTTGATAGCATTGCTCAGATCCCACCACTCTTCCTTTCACTTCCTATATCAACTTCAGAGGACATAAAAATATGCATTAAGAAATTTATGGCTATTTCAAATTGTGTTAAGGCAGCTATCCTCCTTCACTTTACTAAAAATCTTTCTGACACAAGTTGTCCAGCAGAGTTTTCTCACTTGTTTTCCAACTAGGGTTAAAGTGACTAGAAGATCTTTGTTAGTTTTCTTCCTGGAAATGACTTACCAGCAGTTAAATTTCACAACCCACTTACATTATCCATAGAAATAGAAAATGCTTATGTTGTTAAATGTTTATGTCATTAGCAGCTGTATTTTGACCTATGTTGGAGTTATTACCAAATTAAAATACATTTTTTAAAAATATAGCATCATGTAACTCATGAAGCAGCTAGGAAGAAGGAATTTCATGGATCTGAGACACCTGACACATGCAAGGAAGACTGCTTAATTTTGATTCTGTTCAGGTAATAAAGAATATATGACATTTAATGACAGGCAACAAGAAGTCTGCTTTAGGAAGATGTAAGAGTGACTCTTTTTCCAGATGTCAAAATTAAAGCAGCCTGGAATTTAGGAAGCAGAGGGCATCCATGCTTATGAAAACTATGGACAAAACACACTTCTAAGTTGTTTTGACTGTGCTTGTTTTTCCCTTATCAAGCAAAAACTCATAAATTAAAAATAGGAGTTAACCTTACACCTCTGGGTCATTTTAAAGTCACTTGCTCTTATCTCTCTCCTAGTATGAATTTCCAAGTGGCAGAGACAAGTTTTGGTGGCTGGAAGATTGAGGCAGGCAAAAGTCAAACAATAAAGAAACACCAAGTTTCCACAGTGATGCAAAATGTATTGAGTATGACCCCTCCACGGAGGAATGAAATATTCCCCCAAGTTCTTTGCTTACAAAAGTATTACCCTTCTTTCTAAAATATGGATATTATCTAGCGGGATGGTGTGCCTGAAGTGATGTGGAGAACGGGATGGGGCCTTTGCTCAGGCATTGCCCTCCTGCTCTCCCTTTGCCCCAGGTATTGTCCATCTTGGGATGGTGGCTCCATCACCGACACCTCTGTCCTTGCGGAGCCCCTGCTGCCTGGAGGGATGGGAGCATTCCCAAGGGAAGTGTTGCTGTCTGTGCTATACAAATAGCACAGGTGAAGTCTTATAAAGTCTCCTCTCACCATGAAAACTTGTGAATCCAGTCAGCTGTACACTACTGAGGCAATGTTTCTTTGGGAGAAAGCTCCAGCCTGTTAGCCTGCTCCCCTCACTCCTTTGATGCGGAGGCAGGACAGGCTTTCTTTGCCATCTTTCACAGGATTTTAAGCTTTTGTGCCTGGTAGAAAGCCAAAGCTAAAATCCTGGGTTAATCTTGTTATCTGGTACACAGTGAAATGCTTGCTTTGCAGAATTCACCTCCATGTCTTCGCCATATGTGAACAATTTCAAAGGTTTAAACTGAAAGGATAATAACAACTTCTGTGTCCAGCCTTCTTCTTCCAAATTGCACTTGCTTTTAGTGTCCCCTATCTGCAGTGGGCAGCAAGACTGACTTTCTAAACTCTGCTAAAATAAACTTATGGAATAAGATATATAGGTGTGCATGAAAAGCATCATAATAGCAGATTAGGAAAGAAACCCAAATAAAATAATAATGAAGTACCACCAATTTTAATCCATAAACCTTGAAATATTTTTGCTTCAGCATTCCATTAAAAATTCCAAAATAGACTAGATGGTTCCCTGCTTTCCAGTGATGTTTTTTGTGTGAACCAGAATTCACTGTTTATCTTTCTGTATATACCTCCCTTGGAATTTCAGTGGAGTATAAGCATGGGTGGAGCAGCAGGTTAAAGAGCTGGAGGGTTGACTGCTGGAGTTCTGTTGCTACTGTAAGGAGGTCAATTGCATCATTTGGTGGAGAGCAGATATCTATTTTTAAGCACCTAAGTGCCCCAAATAGGAAATTAGTTCCATTGTGTAGTCAATGGCAAAATACAGACTCCTAAATTAGATATTCTTGCTTAAAGTCTGAAGGACTCTGCCTCTATAGAGTCAGGTAATATTAATATTAATATTTCCCTGGTGTCCTTTCTTCTACTGAATGGTATAAGTTTGTCTAGAATTGAATACAAAGAGAATTGTCTTCATGACCACTGAAAACATGTCTGGGATCAAAACCCACTTCCTTCTTTCTTTCTTCAAAATAAGCAATACATTATTGACAAGCTTAGTCAATCCAAAGATACTCTCAGTAGACGATTCAGAATTACGCACTCGTTTTCTCTCCCTGAGTAGAGTGGGCAAGTAATGGTAATGCAAAATGCCTAGTTTCTTAGGGAGCAGAGTAAACCATAAGGACATATAAAACTGAAATAAATCTCTTGCTGATGTGCCTTCTATTGCAGTTACTGAAAATCTAACCAAGGTCTGCTATGCAGAGCAGCGCATGCCAGCATGGTGTGGGACAGCTGGAAGAAGAAATGCATATTGTGAATTGTAATAACAATGGACAGGTGTATGAGAGATTTTTGAACTCGAGAACATGTCCCTGAAGCTTGGCACATGTTGCTGTTTGCTCCTGGGCTGGCATCCAGCAGAGAGTGAGGGGAAGCGAAACTGCTGCCATCAGTTATGCAGTGTGCTCATTTTCAGATTCACCAGAAACCCAGGTATACTGGAGAAACATTTATAAATCACACCAGAGCAGCTGCCAGACAAGAGACTATGATCACTCTATGCTTGGTGTAATATACGGGATCTTAAAAAAAATAGATGGGGAAGGTCAGATTCACACTGAGAACAGTGAAAGAAAAAACCTAAAGATCACCAAAACTGCTAAAAAATCAAGTTTACTACCCATGATATTCTTAATAGTAGTTAATGATTTGCTTAAGTCTATATTATTTGACTCTCAGGGTATAAGTTGAGCATCTTTTCTGTCAGACCAGTGGTATCCTCAATGTGTAGCAGAGAGAGACAGGTACCCCCTGCCTCTCACTCCTACTGAATAAAGAGGGAGCCACATGGTTACTTCATATACACAAGGTTGAAGCCATGTAAACACCCCCCAAAGTGAAGTAATGTCTGAGTGAACAGCATAGGAAAGCGCCATTATGTAAAAATCATAAATGAAAAAAATAGCACAGAAAGTCACTTTTTTGTGTCTGTAATACTTAGAGCCTGAGTACTCCCAGGCTGGATTACATCTCCTTTTATTAGGCAGTTTTTGTTGAAATTATTAGCATGTGGTATACTTAAAATCCATCTCAGTAGACTGTAGAAATGAATTTATTTCACCTACTATTATTAGACATCTCCAATTTAGATCTTTCAGGGGTCAGGTGAATCCCACTCAAGGCATCTGTCTGTCTTAGAGATTTCAGTCATGATGTTTTCAAACAAATGCATCTATATTTAATAATAGCTTTTATGGTTAAATAATCTGAACAAAAGGTTTCCTGAGGCTTTTACCAGTGATTCCAGGATGTATCCTAACCTTCAAGTATTCAAAACTGAACTCTTTCTGTAATGACTGTGATCTTACAAAAAAAATTATCAAATTGCACAGGGTCATTTTCCTTCTGATAGTATGAGGAATTTTCTGTTGAATAATACAACCCACAAAGCATTTTTTTGGATGAGGTTAAAAATATTTTCCATCTCATAAGCAAAATAAATCAACAGATTAAAACAAATAACTTTAACATGTTGTCATATATGCCATTCATTGAAATCTAAACAAATATTGTCCTGCTTAGTTTCTCATATGCTCAAATGCATTTCTCATAAGCATTTTTTCATATGCTTATGTCTCTCAGGGTAAATCTAGAAATGCTAATATTTGAATAGTGGTATGGAAATGAGCACAAAGGATTCCTTGGATACAGGCAAATGTTGGCTGCAGAAGTAAAAATGAAAAGAGAGGTTTAATGTCCCAAGCAGGAAGATACTTAAATGCACTTTCAATTTTGAATGCCCAAAGGAATTAAAGATGTGCTAATTTTAAGCACGTGCTTAAGCACACTTTCTGACTGTCAGCATTTTCTTGAACAGAACATGAGCCCAAGTCTGGAAGCAAGACGGTGTTGACTGTCAAAATAAAAAAAAAAAAGATAAATAATAATAAATAATGCATGTTTTATTCTCTTTCTCTTAGAGCACATAAAGTTTTCTGTTTTCCTGTCACACTTTTAAAGAAGAAACAGTGGTAGAAAAGCAGCCATCCTAAACTACAACATGAAAATCCATACTGATGATATGTTGAAGAATCTGTCCAAATAAATCAGGAAAACAGACAATCACACAGCTCTAATCTGTATGAAGTAATTGTGTAAGCCCATCTTAGAAGGCAGTAAAAACAACCTGGAGAATGGGATTGTTCTGGGAAAAAATAAAATAAAACAAAATGTCCAAGATGCAGCAAAGCCTTTGTCATTTGTAAACACTAGGACAGGATCCAACTGACTGACTTCTTTGTTAATCTCTGCTTCATTCTCTGTGACATTAATTATCTGCATTTGACTGGCAGTCATCTATTCCCAGTCTGGACAGTTTCCCCATTAGTGTACCAGGCACACAGCTTGTACTGTAGTTATCAGGCAAAGCAGTGACTGGACTGGAACAGAGTCCTGGCTGCATGAGTCAAACATCACAGGAATTTGTGTGTGGAGGGTGTTTACCCAGATATTTCAAGCTCTTGGAAACACATGGTAGGAAAAAAAAAAGTACAAAAAATTCCAATCCTGTCACTTTAAAAGTCCTTGTTTTTTCACCTGTGAGCAGTCCATTACCAAGGCATTAGCAAAAAGTTTCTTTTCCTCTCTTGTCTAGAGTACAATGTGTCCCAAGATTTATTAATTACAAAAGTGTCAGTCCCACAGTTGTGAAGCACAAGCTCTAATCTCCCACTGCCTGCTGGCTCACAAATATATCGATATCTGCACATATGCACACATGTACACCCATATACAAATATATACACACAGTGACTGCAATTTTCATCTGTTTGCCTCCAGGAAAAAAACCCAGGAAACCCACAAAGTAATCATGAATAGAAAACTTTTGAATGAATGAAAATTAAACCTTGGTGTTACAAGGTGATGGTATTCATATTTGGGAGAGAAATAAAAGGAAATAAGTGTAGCTTTGAAATCTGTAGTGAGGCCATGGACAGAGAGATGGAGCTTGAGGCACAAACCTGGAGCAAATCACACCATGACAGCAGCATAAAAAGGACCAGGTTGTGCATTTGAAAACATGGAAAAGAAACATGCTGTGTCTGAAAAAGTAAGTGTTTGAAAGTACTACAAATGTAGCTGTCATTCATTTTGTGTAAGTTTGTAGGTAGAAGGGCTAATTTGTTTCTAGGAATAGTTTCATATGGTCACAGTTTGACATACACAGCTTAACACTGTGGTGCACAGCTCTTCCTGTGCAGTTTTTCTCATCCAAACCCCTGGATCCTCTTCTGTAAACATCACAGTTTTGGCTTCCTCAGGATGCAATAGAAAGAGAGTGTTTTAATCTTCCTGGTAATAAATGGGCAGTTTTTTGCCTCAGAGATTATGTGTCAACACAGCAATTGAAACTGGTCTGCTATCTCCTTAACTCTCCAGTCTATAAGTAAGTACTGCTGCTTTAGAATGACATTATACCACTGTCATGTTGAGTAGAATATTAAATACCACCCTAAATGGCATTAAATTGGCACTAAATAGACATTTCCCACTATAAAAATAACCAAATGTGTTTTACTGTATCTGGCTAGAGCATATAAACAGTGTCAGCTGTCTAATGGGGATAAAAGGAAAAATGGTTTAGACACTTTGCTGCTTCCTTGTGCTTTCTCCTGGTTTGACCAGTCTATTCCAGCTGTGCTTCTTCTTGTCAATCTCTGTGCTGTTCTATCCAGTGCTTCAAAGAAATGTGTTGTGTTTGGGGGGCACATGTCAAGAGGAGAGGAGTGGAAAGCTGCAGCAGCCATCATGCAGGGAGCCAATGCCTTCCAGAAACACGCTGCTATTTCTGGAAGTGGCTTTTTCTGTCGTGAGGTAAATTATTTAAAGACTAATTGTTTGACAACACATCTAAATGAGCCTGGCAATTTCCTTGCGTTGGATCAGACCCCTAACCCTCTACTTAGGCCTTTGTTTTTTAGAAGGATGAGTGGAAGTTTATTTAGAAAGTTGCATGGAACTGAGCAATTAGGAGATATCCCACTCACAGATAAATGGCTTTCTAGGAGTGTTTGAAAGGTGAACTAGAACAGAATAATTCAGCTAAGTGACTGCCTGGTAGGAAGGAAGAGTCATGGACACACTTTAGAAACTCAAATTTCCTTAGAGACCCCTACATGAACCAGTCATACTGGCATACCATTTAATAGGAATTTCATGGTTTGGCACATATCTTCGCATTCAATAGCCAAAATTAATGTATTTTGTCAGACCTGGACAGAGCACAGCCGAACATAAATAACAGAAATAAGTAGATAAAGAGCTAAGAAGTAAACCCAGCCAGATACGAAAGATACAAAATAACCAACTGCATGGTTTGCATAGAATTGCATATTTCAGGTCTGTTTGTTCTCAGACAACAGTAATGTAATTTCTCTCCACTGTGAAGTAAAGTGGATACAGCTGAGACATCTGCTGCTGTAAAATCACAGGTGGTACTCACCTGCCAAAAAGAGCACCAAAGCTCTCTCTGTGCCTTTATCCTGTGAGGTTGACTTCAAGCTGATTTGGGATCTTCTAGAACTGATAAACTTTAGTGATTGTGAAAGTTATGTCCCTTTTCTTGAATGATTCTCCCTGTCAGATTTTAACATTGATGATTTTTTCTCTCATAGAGGAGAAACAGTATTTGCTGATGGTTTCAAACTACATCACAAGCAAAGGAAGAACAGATATATTTTGCAGGGTTTGATGAAATTTTTTAAATGCTTAAACTGATTCAAGGTAAAAATCAGTATCTCCAAGGTACATCCATATGAGTTTTGAAGGAAAATGCCATATACATCGAATGATATCTGTGGTGGAAGAATTAATTAATTTCAGAAGTGCTAAGATAAAACCAAAATTATCAGCATAAAAATGTATTTAATGAGTGTTTCAAAGAAACAAACATATTTTTCTCTGTTATAATAATGAAATGTAATATAATCTGCAAACATGATCTGGTTTTTTTCATATCTGTTTTAAGAGTCCTTCATACGGATACTGAGCTCTCATGCTGACTCACCCTCTTATCAAACAGATGGATCCGTTCACTTCCAGGAATGTGAGAGAATTAGATTGTTTCTGAGAACCAGATGGATGTAAAGGCAGGAACAACAGCAAAGGACAAAGTTGGTGTTGCACTTTACAGCTTCTTTTCTGTTTCCAAGACAGCAGAAATCCAAGGAAAGGGGCAACTTTAGCAGAGATTCAGCAAGGGCATCAGGTGAGAAAATCCCTTCTCGGTTACACAGCTGCTCTCATGTGCACATGCCTCAGACAGGCTGTACTTCACTTACCTACAGTTTGTTCAGCTGGTGGAATTCCTGACTTGTCCACAAGTGAGGATTTGCCTGGAGGTTCTTCTGGATACGCTTATACTATTGCCAAGTAAGCTCACAGCAATAAGATGAGCATTAGCAGAATTTCTCCCATGCTAACAGTTCATCTTCTCATTTTCCCCATATGATAATCTGATATCTGCACAGCTTTTCTGCTCCAACAGCAAAATGTTCTTTGCCAGCATATGCGTTTTGGACTGTGAGAAGGGATTCCTCCATACTAGACTAATACCCCTGAAATAAAAGCGTTCTGCAGGCATTTCATACTGCTGTTAAGAACACTGATCAATTACTGACAGCTCTCTTTGAAAAACTTCACAGAGGCAGAAAATTGTTAAGAGAAATAATGGAAAGAGTGGAAGCTGATTTCTGAATTCCAAAAGATAAAACAACAAATCTGTTCACTGCTTAGTAATATGACCTTATTTAAATATTGTTTCTCACTGCATGGTTTTTTTTGGGTTTTTTTAATATATTAATCTCAATGAAACATTTTTTTCTGCATGGTGTCTATTCAGCATGTGCTTTTCATGTAATCTGTCCTCTACAAACTTTGTAATGAATGGATCCAAGCTGAATAACTTTCTTAGAAAATAAAAATTGATGGAATACTTTATGAGAGATTTTCACTGCAATGGAAGCCTGGTGTGCTCCAGAGTGCAGCACTTGGCACATGTAAATAGCAAAGCATAAGAGGGATTACCAGCTACTAATTTTATGAAAGTCCGCTGGCACTAAGAGCAGTGTTGCTATCACCAGGCTTCAAGGAAAACAGCAGACTGAAAGGAAGTACTCATTCTTTTTTAGCAGGAAAAAAAAATTGTGATAAAAGATGTGTTTTAAGTTGATGGAGAAATAAGGGGAAATGGTTTCATGTTCAGAGCTGAAAAATGCTGCTTAAAAAGCAATGTTTTTGAAGAAATTCAGGTGTTGGTCAGGTGCAAATGCTTTGGGCAGTCATTTACTAAGGGGTTACAGCAAAACAGAAGTAAAATTTGTTTTAAACTTATAGACAAATTTTATTGCTATAAAGACATTGATAAGAGTATGCTTTCCCAGAATGCTTCTGAAGGCAGGAGGACTTTGTTCTTGGGTTTTTGCCTTGGGGCATTTGTTTCATTTTTGTTGCTTTCAACAGAATTGTTCATGCGAGTCTGGGTTATTCACATGCCTTGGAGTTATTGGTCTCACCAAGACTTTGCAATCAGAGACACAGATCCTGATACAGCTGACTGCTCACAGAAGTGTGAATCTGAAAGTACAGAAGAGCATCAAAGTATTTTACACAGTGCAGAGGATCTTCTGATGTACTTACACAGCTAAAAATTGAAACTGATGCTCAATATCTTCCTGAGAGACAGGTACTCTCATGTTTCATAAAATTACCCTAAGTACCATTCTGCCCCTCTGAGTGCCCTAATATGCTGAACCATATCTGAAAATCAAGCAGATATGTTAGTGCTTTCAGGAATAGGTATGGTTTAGTTCAGTTCAGTTGGAAAGTTCAGTTCTGTTGGAAAGGGGTGAAAAATGCTAACCATCTCCTAAGGAACGGAGATGGGAATAAAGGTTCATGGGTTACACCATTTAAATCCATATGAAACTGGTAAAAAAAAAAAAAGGGTTATTTAATATTTTATCTAAGTTTTATGTAGTTCTCTATACAATGGTATTTGTGGCTGTGCTACATTTTTATTTTATTGATTATTCTTATATTTTGCTGACAGTGGGTAGAAGGATAAAACTACTATTAGCTTGCCTGGGAGAAATTTGTAGAACAATATTCAGCAGAGGAGAGAACATTCTGGATCTCTGACACAGAAAGGGAGGGAAATTAGCACACTAGGCCACATTTCACAAATCCTGGAGGAATATCTTTCTTTTTTGACTTCAAGGTTCCTTTTTTTAATGTCAGTTGCCAAGAAAAACCCGTATAATAACAACAGTAAAATGCTATTTTGTTTAAGAACCCTCCCTTCTTTACCTCTAAAAAATGGCAATTGCATACACATAAAAAACCCAAGCAAAAAATAACAACAACATAAAAACAAACAAACAACAAATTCAAAGACACATCTCTCAACATATCTTCTCAGAAAAATGTAAGGGTTTGTTGCTTGTTTGGTTGGTTTTGTTTTTAATTCTGGATCTGAAACGATGTTTCTAATCTGCTGAAATACTTGCAGTTTACTTCCTGCAAAGCAGGTTCAAAATAATATTGAATTCAAGGAGAGTCTAAGCTTTAATTTCACAGTTTTCTTTATTTGGTTGATGTTTTTTAGGGTTTTTCTCATGCTAGAGAGAAATTAAAATAAATTCTGACAATTCACATAGTTTCCAAAAGACAAGATCTTGTTTCAAGTTAGTCTGTATTTTTAGTTTACTCACCACAGTGTCTGATTTTCTAGCTAAGGTTACATCTGTCAGTCTGGAAGTTATCCTAGAACTCAAAATTAGTTTGATAATCTGTGTGTTGCCAGCACTTTAGGTCGACATCCCAGAAGCTTTGTTGCATTGCCAGACTTGAAGAGGTCTCTCACCTTTCCCTTTTCTGCAGTGCGTGAGAAATTGATGCAGACGCAGCTTCTGAGCAACAGGATGTCCACCAGTTGGGCTGTCATCTTCCTGGTCCCTAAAAGAAAGTCTTTCTGAACCAGGATTCCTCCTTTTGTGTATAATGACAAGAGAAAAGGGGAGAAATATCAGCCTGGGATCCTGTGAATCCAAACTCCTGAGGAGAGGAATCAATTCCTACATCCGCACAATTTTAAATACAAACAAAAAAAATTGTTTTGATATGTGCTACAAATTATAATATAAAGAGTTCATATAACTCAACCTTATTAATGTGATCTGAAGGTAGATCTAAAACAGTAACACAGACTTGACCAGCTGTTGTTGACAGTTTCCTACTTAGTTTTATCTATCTCCTTACATATGCAATTTTTGCGGGACTTAATCAGTACATATTGAAACCATTTAATACACCCATTGCCATCAATATCCTATTACTAATTCCTTTAAAGTTTAATTAAATATTTTCCAAATAAGTAATAATACTCAATTAATCATTACACAGGCCAACCATCTCTGTTCATGCAAATTAAAGCATGAATTTCAGAGCACTGTAAGCACGGCAGGCAGAACTAACCATGATCAATAAACAGCCTCTCTCCTAGGATTTTCAAATATTTCTAGTTAATTCTATTCACAAAATACTGATCAAAAGAAAGCAAGAGAGAACAAAAAGGTTATTTACATCTCAGTCACAAACTCCTTCATTAGTTCTTTTTCATTGCCAGTAATTTTGCTTTTAGCCATTATTGGCATCTGAGCATTTCCCTGAGTCTGGTCTGATGTCCCTTTGTTTTAAAAGGATTTGTACTGCCAAACTTTCCTTATGAAGCAGATAGATAATAATGGCCACTCATGATACATAGAAACGGGTAATGTGTCCATTCATTTTTGAGGTATTTTGGAAGATTTATGCTTATAAAATGGGAATTATGAATGGTGAACAAAAAGCACTCAAAAATCCTGTCATAAATCCAAAAATGTTCCACCAAAATCCACATCCTTAATCAGTTCAGAAGCTTCTTCTCCTCACCTCCTATGATACCTCTATATATTTTTCCAGGATTTAAAGCAGATAACCATAAAATATTACTGAAATAACAATTTTCCCTTATTTTTAATGCTTAGAAACAACCAAAATCTCAAAATAACATTTCTGTTTATTAACTGGTTTCTGCTTTGCTTGATTTTCTTAAGCAGTAGAAAAATAGAGGGGCAGTATAGCATTTCAGATGAATACTAGAACAGTTTTGCTGCATGTCTGAAAAGCATCTTGAGAGAACGTATTTGAAATTTACACTCTGTGGGGGGGTGTCACACAAATGTTGCTTTAAACCATAAAGGGTATAATATACGGTATAAAATGGATGATTCATATTTTCCTCTTTTTCCTTCCAAGTCCAAAATCACTCCATCTCACTTCTTATCTGCTCACACTTAAGTCTAGCATCTTGCCAGGCAGCTGTCACTTCTTACAGCTGCTTTGAGAGAGCTGTGTTGGTGTGGGACTGGGCACAAGCATGCTGTGATTTATAGCAGCAGCAGCCTGTTGGCAGAATTTATTTGACTTAACTTGCACCATCTAAAAGGACGGGCCCTTTTCCAGCCTTGTCTTCCAGGAGCTCGTGTTGTCTTTGGAGAGAAGTTGACATCTCCAGAAAGTGATGTATCTACTACCAAAATGGGTATTGTATAACACATTCCCTTTTCTTCAGCAGCAATGAGAACACAGGCAGTTGCTTTAACTAGTAGTGTCACTTTCATGTGGCTGAAGTCTGATGGAATGGATACAGACTTTTCTCTCATTCAAATGATTAGGAGAATGTACTAACCATTCCCAGTCAGAAGTGAGTCTTTACTGGATAATTTTTGGATTAATATATCAATCCCCGGTCTGCTTAAACTGTATTAATTATAAGCCCTCATCACATGTGGTCATGCAGAAGGGAGTAATGCTGCCTTTGTCTGTGAGCAGACCAGAGATATTTCTCTAACAGAGGGAGTGGGAATTTTGTTGTCTTTTCCATAAACTGAAGCAGCAATACAGCCCATGAGGCCCTTCCATCTTCTTGATTGATGAGCAAAAATATCTTTCAGCTGTATTGATCTCCTTTATCTGCTAAATATGAGGATGTGGATCAGGGGAACCTTGTAGGGGAACAACAGAGTGAGGAAGGGACAGGACCTGCTTTGTATGCTGGATAAAGAGAGAATGAAGCTGGAAACTCTTGTATGTTTGTTGTATGCCAGTCCTTGTTACAAAATATGGAACAAAAGGGAAGCCAAATTTAGTTATATAGTGTCAGAGACAGCTGAGGCAGGTATCAAACAGGCCCCTGTGTTTTGCTTATTCTGAAGGTTCAGGACGGGTTTTTACTGAGTGGGTACAATGCACACCAGGAATCTGAGCCAAATCAAGGGGCTGATCATGAGTCTCTTGGCTTCAGGAGGCTTTGGAACTGTTTCTTAGAGCTTAAGTCACTCCTGTTTATCCCTGCAGTGCTCAGAAGGACAAAGAGAGAGCTGTGAGCTCTGCACAATGCACTCCTTGTACAGCAGAGACAGGTAGGTCCCAGTTAATTATTTCTGTCTTGCCCTGACACATCAAAACAGTCTGTTACAAGCTTGTCCTTCCCTTTCCCACACCCTTTAGAAAAATCTACCACCTCTCTTTATTTAAAAGGCTCAAGGATGGCATTTCAAGAGTGGTTACTGTCCACTGGTCACCTGTGACAGCCTGTAGTCTGCTATTATTTGCAGTTTAAGTCCATCACCAACATTTTATGATTGCATCTGCAGGTACTGTCAGCTGAACAACATTTAATTCCTTGACTCACAAACTTGACAACAAATACTCGTTCATGGGCCCCATTACACTTCTAGTGGAGCTTGCAGCTTGCTTTTTTTTTATTTGTTCTGCTGCTTGAAATCTGGGTTTACTGTAAGATGCTCAATGTTCATGAGCAACAAAGTCATAAAAGAATTTTAAAAGGTGATAAACAGGTTAAAATCTTGTCTGGCACATTGGTTATTTAAGAGAAGGAAAAGGGTTTCATTTCTATTTAAAGAGACATCTTGTTCTTTCCTATTTAAAAACAAAAAGAAATCTGTTGGCCTATGCAGGGCTTTCCCTTGGCCCCATAATCTAAGGGTGATGGCAGTCCTTGATTTAAAATATATGCCATTACATCTTTCTCTGAGTATCATCCTACTGTTAAAAAGTTTAGAATGTGCCAAAATTTAAGGCTGTACCCATGTTAATATTTCCTAAACTATGACAGTACTCGGCAGTTACAGGCTTTGGCTTGTTTTCAGACTTAAAATTAGAATTTGTATTACTGCAGTTGACTTCTAAGCATAATTTAAATTTAAAATAGAAAGACCACCTTTTAGAAGCTATTTGTGGTGAACAAGATGACAGAGACATTCAAGAGGTTTTCTAGCCCAGTAGCTACAAACTGATGGATCCCAGCACATAAGAAATGGCCCACAAAAAAAAAAGAAAAAAGAAAAGGAAAACTATACAAGCCCTCCTCTTAGACTCAGGTAAATAAATGAAAGAAAATAGGAAAATTAAAAGTAATAAAGACTCAAATCTCAACTTTTTCTGATTGTAAATAAAGATGAATATTGAAGAAACATACAATTTTTTTTATTGCTTTTTGTAAAATAAATTACATATCTCTTAAATGCTTTTCAGAACATTTATGTGATACTTAGAAGGACTAAATAAAGGTATCAAGGTATGACCTTTTACTGCCTAACTTATCTTAAAGATCTCCAGTGATGGCATTTCCACAAATTCTCTGAGCAGTCTGTGCCAGTGATTTAGCACTTCCTAATAGACATAAGCTATAGCTCTTACTTCACCTTGGCTCCACCACTTTTTGTTCTCTCTCTCACAGGCATGGAGAACAGGTCATTCCCTCCCGTTTATCAACAGCCAAAAGTGAACACAAGATTCAAATTCCTCATGTGACTAAAAATGCTCATTTACCAGGATGTAATTATAAATCCTTATCTCGCATCTCCTAAGCCAACTACTCACATTTGTCTTAGTGAAACTATGGAGGTGATAGAAGACGAAAAGTTTGAAACTTGTTTAGACAGAAACTATATATTCACAAAGAAATAATCTGTCCCCTTTATGGAAGGATTCACATTTGTCTGGAGAGAAGTGGAAAGGTCTTAAATATACTCATTTAAAACTTTTTTAGCAACACTGCTGTGTTGCCTCTGGCAATACTCTTATGACATGTCTATATTAATATATGTATTTATTTCAAATTACTTCCTCTTCCCTCTAACTGTGTCCTGCAGATTTTATGCCAGGTAATTGCTTCTCTAGACTCTCAGAAATTGTCAGGTTTTGTATAAAAAAATATGTTTAATTGTAAATTTTCAGAAACATTTCTTGTTGCTTTAAAATTAATCAGTAGAATCAGGGAACTAATTTTAATGATGATTGCTATTTTAATGGGTGAATATTTTTAGCTAAATCTAAAATGCAAAAAAGGCTTTATGGTTTGGTGGAACTTTAAGTGAGTACAAAACTGTAATACATCTACCAAGCAGAGATAACAGATTATCTAAATTCAAATTATGAAGGTATTTATAGAATAGACCAGCAAGTGGCAGTACATGTTGTGCATAAATCACAAATGATAAGACTGAAATCTTTAAAATGAAACTAAATAGACAGTCAAACAAGCTTTCATGTACAGTCTTATTCATTTTGAGTGTCCTGCCAAGAATTGTAAATGCTTCATTCCACACGACCTTATTTATTTTCCTGGAAGTAATAAGTATCTCTCAATTTTAGGAAAGAAAGGAATCAACTCTCCTGTAACTGCTGGGATGCATTTGTGTCTCAGTTAATCAAAATGTATGTACTGTAAGCTTAATGTTGGCTCAGAGTGGAAAATGGAATTTTCCAGCGACTGTAGTGTTATGAATTGCCATGACTCATAACATATTCCAATAAATAATCACTGCCTATGGGTACTGTATTGTAATGGATCTACAATGCCTACTCCAATGGTCTTTGACCCTGGTATCTTTTATGTGAACTCCATTTTATGCAGTTTATTTTCATAGGTGAAATGTTAGAAGAAACCGTAATATTTACTATTACAGATTTCTTCAAAGTCAGTGTAATATATTGCTAGCAACATCCAGCACAGAAGAATAAGAAAAAGAAGAAACAGAAAAAAAAGAAAAAGAAAAAAAAGAAAAAGAAAAAGAAAGAAAAAGAAAAAGAAAAAAAAAAGAAAAAGAAAAAGAAAGAGAAAAAGAGAAAGAGAAAGCGAAAAAGGAAAAGAAAAAGAAGGAAAAGGAAAAGAAAAAAAGACTGTAGCTTTCACTCTGTGAGTTATCTAAGAGAAAAAAATGTGTGTGTTTTGATAAAATACTACCTTGAAATCCTTGGCCATATTGGTAAAGTTTTATTAACAGAAGTATGTTTTACTTCTCTAGAAATATTTAGATTAAGGTACTAATAATGTGAGACTGTAATGACTGATACCCTCTAAGGTGAAAATAATGTCCATACTCTGAAGATGAACACAGAAAGAAATAACAGAGGAAGCCATTGGTGTTTCTCAAGACATCATCTCTGATCCAGAGATCACTGGTATGGGTGAAGAAGAAATACTTGTATTGGAGCCTTTTCAACCCCTTCCCTGTCGGTTTAGGATATTAACTGGACTGCTAAATACTGTTCCTTGTCAGTCTGAGTGCTGCCACATGTATAAGTTGTGTGATGAATGAAATTGGAAGTTTTTATCACGTGGCTTTCATGGAGACACACAGAAATTGCTTTCCTTTTGCATCCCTGTCCCTGAGGCTGCAAAGCATGATGGCTCTGCTTGTTTCCTTCATGAAGCAAGGCTGTTCAAGCAGCATGCTGTGACATTTGTTAGTGAAATGCAGTTAGAGTTGACTGAAAAAATGTCAACTACACTTTTGAATTTCAGAAAAAGTTTCTGCACGTTTAGGTTATATTTGCAAATGGGCCAGAAGCAGCGGGTGGTGTCACTCTCTGATGCAGCAGTCCAGAATGGAAAGAATAAATTAAGGTGAAAGAGAGTTAAGATTCAGTGCCTTTTCTGACTGATGGATTTTATATCTCCCCTTTCTCCCAGAACTGTGTCTTCTTTGCTCTGTCTTAACATATTTTTAAGTGTGCTCTCAGGCTAGCCTTCTAAGTATGTTCACTTTTTCCTGAAATGATTTTTGATAGCAGAAAGAAGAACCACAGCTTTTCATATCACAAATGGATATCATTAGGTTGAGAGGGTCATTCTTGCTCTCTGAATAAAATTTATCTCATGCAACATGAAATATACCCCATGGGAGAAACCAACAGATATTCACCTGCAGATGCATAAGTGTACTGAGTATATGCATTTTCTCTGTGCACTTAGAGATTTAAATCTCTGTCCCACAAGCTCTTAGTAGAAGATTCCAAGACATAGATGATGAGACTTGGATTTGGGAGGAGTTTTGATTGCTGACTCCTACCGGAGGTATTCCACTTAGTGGCAAGATATATTTACATAAGCATAAAGACATGCCTGTGAAGTACAAAGCATTAAAATAGGCAATAGGACAAGGATGTTCTATACTGAGTCTTGCGCAGTCTGGCTGAGAAGTTAAAGCAATGGTTTTTTAATGTAAATCCCCATTGCAAGCAGATGAGACAGGTAAGGACATTCTTCTCCATGAAGACTATAAAGTAAACCTTTTCCACAAGGTGGTTTCTTAGGCTGTCTCTTCCCAACATCTCTTCCCAGAGTTACTTCCTAGCATTCACTATTCCATGGGATTACTCTTCCTTATGTGCAGAACTTTGTACTTTTCTTTTTTAACCTCCTGCAGTTTCTTTTGGCCTGGTTCCAAGATTTATCAAGACCTTCTGTACCAAATCTCTGTTGTGATTTGATGAGACTTTTGTTCCCCAGGCTGTGTCTGATCAACACCAGAAAATACCCCTGAATTCAAGGTATATATCTTGTGCTGAAAGTTTCTCAAATACTGGTATCTTTGTATTCTCAATTTTGCTATGAAATCTACATAACCTGAAAAACTGAGGGGAGACTGTCTTGAACCATATTTTATAATATCTCCCTCAGAAGAGAAGATGCAATTTCCTTCCTGCATAATCTAGGAGAAAAGCTCAGGTTTCTCATTTGACGCATATTTCCAATTTTTTTGCTCTCTAACTTGAGCTCCCTAATCAGAGGGTTGTTATACAAAAGGTTGGCAGACTCATGCAGTTAAGTGCATTCAGAGTATTCCTAATCACTTAGAATTCACAAAGACTTTTTTTAAGATCCCATAAAAAAATCAGGGAAGAAATCAAAGATGATCAGGCCAAGCATAAAGTGTAATTTTGCTTATTTACAGGCATATTTATCTCCGTATCTGCTTGCTGCTCTGATGCCTTAGATTTAGCTTTTATATTTTACAAATTCTGTATTCTCTGTATTCCTAGTGTGTAACTCTGAACTGTCTTGCAGCCTGTCAGCTGCTGCTCTCTCATGTTAAGACAGACATAACAAAGCCTCTCCAGGCCTGCTCTTCAAGGACACCCAGACCATCCTAGGGCCGAAAAGTGTAACCCAGCATCTTGAGGAGGGCGGAAAGCTGAGGGGCGGTTACATCATTAGCTAAAGTTTAACTGGCGAATTTATGCTGATCTGCAAATGGACCAAAGCTATAACAGTGTGAAGAACTTGTGACTTGTCGTCCATCTTGGGTGTAGCCTTTGGCCTGCCCAGGGTGTACCTTTGAAGGCCTTTTTAAATAAATATCACCTTTATTCTCACCCTGTCTACTCTGTTTCCAGGTTGGTCTTTTAAGGCATCAGCTCCATTTAGGAATGGCTTGGCCTTTATTTGACTATGTCTTCTGAGTGTGGGTCTCTGAATTCCCCCTCAGTTCCATTTCTTTTGCCCAAGTCTTATAACAGATTCATTGACTAGGAACCATCTTAGATTGAATTTTAGTGTTGTATTAGTGAACTCCTAAAGAAATTCCCTTCTTTTTCTGGAGCGGTGTAGACATCTACAGCCTACGCCTGCTGCAGACTTTGGCTACAAGACATCACCTAGTCCATAATGACTATATTTTATGGGCTAGAAAATGTCAATGTAAATAAGAATCAAAGTAATGCAGCTCTGGCTGGAGGCTGACAATTGTCCTAGCTACAAAACACTGGTAATCAGTAACCAGGGCTGTAACGTCATAGTGAGGATTCCAGACTTTGGGAATGGAAGATTTACAGCTCCACATAAGTTCTTCTGCACTTTCTATTGCTTTTGTTTCCTCTTACAAAGGTAAGGGAATCCCCTGAGTGTGTGGTAACTGGCAATGTTTACTTTGGGATACATTGCAGACAGTGTATCCAGGTGGTGTTTTCTGATTCAGAGCTGAGGTCAATAAAAAGTGATGGAAAATTTTAGCAAAGTCTTGGCCCGATTCTCTCTGTTCATTTAGGAATCTGAATAAGACTTTCCTGCTGTTACAATATCTTCTTTGTTCTTCCTTGCCCAGTCTCTAACCACCCTCTTATTACATGGGAAAGGAAGATTAAAAGGAGAACATATCCTCCAGTTATTTTCCTCTGAAGTAATGATAAAATAGGGATTAAAAAAATCAAATAATGTGCAGGGGAGTGAAGCAGAAGTGGAACAGTGAAACAATAGAAGCATAAGTTCTCTGTTCAGATTTCTTCCAGGAGGAAAAGATGGGCTAAAATGTTTCAAACCAACTACATCAAATAGGGAAAACACACCAAAAATAAAATCAGGAGAAACAATTAACAATAGTCATAACACATCCAACATTTAAACTTTCTGACTGTAATGGACAAGCTTTGTGATTACATTTAATCTTTTTTTTTTTCAGTTTAAAACAAACTATGCATTTCTGTTCAAGGCTGAGTTCTCCCAATACTGTAGTTTGGTGGACAAGCAACAAAAAATGTTAAGCAGAGAGTGCTTTGATGAATGAGAGACCCACAACCAATTCACTACCATAACAGGAAAAATAGCAAGCCATAAATACAATTGTAAATGTTAGCAGATCTCCACAAGCAGCTCCTGGAGCCTGTGCTGGTCTCATTCTTTCATACACAACAATTGTTATCTGAGCTCTCAATAGGTGATGAACTGAAACTTTTTCATCAGTGTGTTCAGCAAAAAAATGTATGAATGCAAGGTAAAATCACAGTCAGGTGAACTGAATGAATCATTAATCAAATAAAAACCAGACAAAAATATCATATTTTAGGTCAAAATGTGACAATTAGAGTGGAGTCTGCTGTTTTCAATTAAAAGAAAAATAGAGGCCTAGGAAAAGTAAATTGCTGAAAGATAGGGAAAAGAAAAAGTTATTCTGAGCCTCTAAATACAGAAATCTCTCCTATGCTTTTTTATAAAAGATATGACTATCTGCAAGAGTCATCCAGATCAGCATAATTTTTCCTGATGTCTTGACCTCTTCCCTTATATTGAATACAAGTCTTAAAGCAGAAGGGATCTGTATCTTTGCACACGTCTAATAAAACTAATAAAATAAACTAATAAAGCCAAATGGTAGTAAAAAATAATTAATTATTGATATACCAAAGCCCCTAAAAAATATTGACTTTAATGGCTACTGCAAGACAATCTCTCTTTGTTTGTGGGAATGAAGATACATTGAAATAACATTATTAGTTTCAGTTCACTCATATATATATTTTGATTTGTCTTTGCTTGTCTTGTGGTAGTATGTATGTTCTGAGCTGAGAATGGATATGATGGCAAGAAAAAGTAGGAGGAAACGGAACAATAAATTCACGAGGAGATGTTCAAATGTAAGGGCTTCAGCAAAAGATCTTTTGTGATGTTCTAAGCCTTTCAAACTTTTTTTTTCATATTGTCACTTTTTATTCATGTTAGTTGCCTGTTCTATATCGTATTGATTCTTATTCAAGCTCATGAATAATACCATCGAAGCAAGTGTATCAGAATCAGAGTTCTAAACCTTCATTTGGGAAAGTATCCCATTTAAGAATTAACTTAAAGCAGGTGCTTAAAATCACATGTGTCTTGAAAAACTAATTTTTTTATACTCTTCAATTTAAACAGACATAAAATATTTATCAAACACCCTTTGGATTGTTCAGAGCCATCAAAATATTTTTCTCAGTGTTCTGCACAGATAAGCCTGGTACTTCCAAGTCAACTGGATAGAATTGTTAAACTAAATTGCATCTGGTAATGTTTAATTTTGGAAAACAGACTTGCTGACAGGATCTTAGAAAAGAGTGACAGCAGTTAAAAAATACAAAATAAGTCATTTTCAGGGTTCCTTCACCTCTTCTTTGTGCCTTACAACAATGAAGTTGAGCTACCAACAACTAGTAAATAAAATTTATCCCTATGAATACTGAATGATACTGTAAAAAATGTGCCTTTGTTTATTGGCCTTTATAATCTCTTTCAAAAGCTTCTAAAATATTGCTGTACTTATTTCAGAGGCATATTACAGGCTTCATAACAATATTCCCATGTCATTAAAGGTATGTACATTCACCATTGTAAACCACATACCACCAGGCCAATAGAAAACACATTTCATTTTTGTATTTTTTGGCAGCATTTTCAAGAAGAAATTCAAAAATAACTTTTCCAGCCTAAACTTGAATAGGTGATTGATTCTAGATTTATCTGCTTTAGAGTCCCACGTCTGACAAAAACATCCCATCTGTAATCACATCTGTTGATTTTGCTCTCAGAAGATGGAAGCAGAAGAACTGCAGCAGCAAAAGTAGCACCTGAACCACAGAAACTCAAAGGCTTTCCTGTCCAAAGACCTTGTAACAAGGCAAGTCCAGCTCTCAGACTTCAGCAAACTCCCAGAATATAGGATTTGGTGCATCTGTGCTCCTGGGTACTTGAGTCTACTTGCCTCCTCCTAGCATATGCCAAGATAATTTATAAAGTTTATTTATATGTCTTCATTTGTATATTGAAACTTTTTTGGAAACATGTTTGTTAATCTAGAAGGTAAAATTAATGTCATACCTATATATTAGGACACATCAATTTTTAAAGTCCTTATTCCCTCCTTTCTCAGAGCTGTGCATTCCAAAGGAAATGGCAACTGCATACTCTGAAAAAATTGTGTACATGCTTATAACACAAATATATTTCATAAAAATCCAGGATTCACCAAAAAATGATCAAGAAATTGAGGCAGCAGAAAAGATGAACTATAAAACATCACTTTTTCTGAATGACTAAAACACTGAAAAAAGGCAAAAGAAGTTAAAATAGATAATAAAGGCAAAAGCAGAACAAAAAATAATTACACAAGTAGTTATGATAAATAATAAGCAATATTTCAAGCATACAAAGAGCAAGAATTCAACAAATGAGAACCTAGTGCTTCTAAAAGACAGCAAGCATTTAATTTATTATAGAACCATCAGGTGAGACCAAGATTAATAATTTTCCCCATTGTTCACTTGGAAGATGAAGAGATGAAATCAGCATATTTTCACCAAACAGAGGAAGGAGATGTACTGCTGTTAGGAAACATGCATGTTGTAGCAATGATTGCTCTCCAGATCAGTGGTGGCTTTTCAGAAAGTCATAAGGTTAAAAGACACACACGCATGGATGGCAAGACACAAAACTGCATTTGTGCTCTCTTGTACTTGGAAAACTTTACACCGTATTTAAAACATCAATTTATGAAGTACATCAGAGGAAAATTCTTCTTGATTGTAAACACATCTTTTCCTCCATGTATTTAAAAACGGAATGTAAATTCCATTTACGTGTGTGTATTTCGCCCATGCAAGTTTCCTCATCCTATTGCATCAATTTCTGTGAGTATTATAAACATACCTTGTCAGTGGGTATTAGAAATAAAAGAGAAAAACCCTTCAGTTTTGTCATATGTCAATGGAATTTTTGTAATTAAATCCCATTAAGTGATTATTTAGATGCTAGTATTTTGTAGGGAAGAAAGGCACAAGGACTGAAGCAGATAAATTTAAGTTCTTTCTCCTTTTTTGGCCCTTGAATGCTAGAGTAGCCCAAGGATATAGATTATCCAGATATATTAAGACTTCTAGACACATCGTGTCTGCTTGTTGGATTGTGTATAATATGAGCATTATAAATTTCTTCAGGTACTCTAGTGATGTTTGTTTTTCTGTAATATTATTTAAAGTGACTGGCATGCTTTAAGGAAACAGACATTTCGGTTAAGTAGGAATATAAGAAATAGAAACCAAAGCATGATCCAGTACTTGAAAGCTTATCTCAGATCTTATTCTCAGGGGCACATACACAGCTGCTCACACTGAACATGCATATCAAGCAGGTGCCCACAGGAATTCTAATATAGGTATTTCAAAACTTAGAAAATTTAGCAAAAAAGCATAGTGGTACACTGACAAGTATTTGTGGAAATTCCAAAAATAGATGAATGCAGATCATTGTGACCTGGGATCTTGCCTTTCTTTGAAAAAATATTGCACAAAAACTTTAATTCTGTGATGAAGGTGTAAAAAATACGTTGAAATAATTACAGGAAAATAATCAAGCAGATTATGACTATAAGAAGTAGAGCATCAACTGAAGCCTGGTTTAGATTGGTACAATACAGTAGCAATCCAAACTCATTCACCATCTACTGTGTCAGTTGCAAACTTCCATTAATGTCAGTGGTGCAAGATAAAACTCCTGAAGCTTAAACACTTCAGTCAATATGTTGCCAGTCATCTATTTGTGCAGATAGCAAACGAGCTTAGATGAGGTCACCACTGAAAAGCCCTGTTATCACCTCTCTTCTTTTTTACTCTATAAACAAATGTCATTTGAACAAAGAATCCACCATAAACTGAAAAAATTTATGAAAAGAGAAACAGGGAAATCAATAAAAATGTAAGAAGGCAATAAAAATCAAAATTGCTTAGAAAAGAAAAAGCTGGGCAGATGTAGTAAATACCTTAAGCACATCAATAAAATGAAATGTCTAGTTCAAAATAAGAATCAGAATAAAACAAAATGTAAGATTAAAAACATATTTCAAAATACAGATTTGAAAACTAAAAGTGTTCATGTATTTTCTGCCAGGATCCCAAAAATGCAAAATTTAATGCAATTTTCATCCCCTCAAAATGCATTCTATTTTTTGTTTGAGGAGTGAGTCTTTTGGTTTTTTTGGTCTTGAGATGGTTGTTTGTTGTCTTGTTTGCTTGTTTTTATTTGTTTTGGGCATTTGGATTTTATTGCAAGAATTGTGTCTGTAAAAACTGACATAAAAAAATAAAAGCTGAGTTTCATTTACAGTTTAATACTGCCAAAATCTGGGGCTGTAGAAAAATGACAACACTACAAATCAAGTGCTAGGCCCTGTGGAAGTCAACATAAAATTTTGACTTCACTGCAATACTGCTATTTTTGTGGTAAAAGTGCAAGACCTGGTAATATTGAATAGTCTTCAAGGGTTTTTTTCATTAGCAGAGTACTCAGTTTAAAATTTCAAATCCTAAAAATAAGCCTGCAGATGGCTTAGGGCTGAAACTGTTGCTGTTGAGCACTTTACTCCTTCTCAATGTTAGCTGGGTTAGGACGAGAAGTCATTTGCATAGACCTGAACTTATTATTTCCAAAGTGTTAGTGGAGAAGTGGAGGAGGTTCAAGATTAAAAAGATCTGAACTGAGATTGTTTCTTTTGAAATATAAACTGTTATGAATACAGGAAAGATACTTGTGATGTACATGAAAAAGGGAGACCATAACTAAACCCTTTAGGAAGACACGATAAAGGATTTAAATAAAATACATTTGTAAGTAGAATTTCAAAACAAACTTTCTCTTTGTTAAGACTTATTTACAAAGTTATGAGGAAAATAAGTTAGGGAGGTGATTAAAACAGAAGACGATGTCAGGGACAAAGCCTCCTCTCTGATGTACTATGTATTTGATACTGAGAATAGTGATAGAAGGGCTTTTCCTCTGGGTTAGCCAGACTGTGCCTTAGCAGAGGAGACAGCTAGCTTCAGCCAGGTTAAGGCATTGGGATGAGGTTTGGGAGAACTTGGAGTATTTCTGCAGCAGACAGTTGGGAAGTTGAGCAAAAAACCCTCTGGAGCAACAAGAAATGCTGAATGACTGCAACTGGTGCGTGCTTTCCAAGACCTGTCTGTTTTGTTTGAAACAAGAGGCATAGACATCTAACACATGCTCAGGGCAAAGACAAACTGTCTTCAGATTTGACAAAGGTCTTCTAAAACAGCTTACACAGCGTTTATATTATCCAGCTATTTGCACTATTTTGTCTCATGCAGTACTGAGCTCAAGGAGCACTAAATGCCATTTGGCACTCAGAAGACCAGTATAAAATGGGGAAAAAAAAAAAAAAAAAGAAAAGCAATAACCATTATAGTCTATTGACTGTGTATTAATAAAGCCAGACATTTAACGGGGTAAGTTTTACCAGTGTGTCATTAGCAAATGCCATTAGCTTGTGGCAGAGTTTTCCTTAAAAGATAATGTATACCATAACATCAGGAGGAAGGCTCATGACCACTGAGTTTTATGTATTTCAGAAAAGGTCACAACACAGAGAAATCTGTTTTCTTATCTTGTATTCAGCAGAGGTTCTACATGAAATCAGTGGCTATACAATCACTTTGCAGAGAGAATCAGACCAAAATCAATTCCAAGAAAATAAAATGTATGCATCTTGGAGGCCGCCGTGCCATGACAAATTTTTGAATTATTAGAAAATGCACAGTATAGAAATTTGTTGGAGAGAAACACATCGTATGCTCTGCATTAATGTGAAAGTAGACTAAATAGCAAATTAGAAAGGCCTCAGTCTAGAATGTCTATGAAACTCTGGCAACATGACACCTTCTCCGTGAAGTATATATAAAAACACATATTTAGTGATAAACACATGTATGCATATATATGTATTTTTAAGGGAAAAGAAATGGAATTCTAAAACACAACTCTAGGAGAGTTAGGCTAAAGTTAAGTAAACCCTCAGATACTACAGACAAAGCAGTTGGATTTTTCAGTAACATTTTCAAATTAAGCATATACAAAGCAATAACCAGCCAAAGTCACCAAAGAGCCTTTAATTATATCCATCTAAGAACTTCCAAAAGGTTAATTGTGAATTGAGCATGTGTAATATGTTCTTGAAATTAAACAAGAAAATTGTGTTGTAGAAAGTATATCTGACAAAATTCTCAATAATGCAACAAGGGAAGCAGTCCTTCATGGGTCTAGATACACACACAAAGATAGGTCATTTATACCTCTATGTGATGCACCAAAACCAACAGCAAAACACATTACTAAAAAGAAAATTTCCCTTCACACAATATTTACAAAGGCAAGGTATCTCAGTGTCTTTCTAATAAAAAATCGTGACAAGTGCTGATGGCAGGGACTGTGATAGCAGTCTGTCATCTAGGAAGGGAACATTTGGAAATGTTCTTGTGCCTCTGGAATTGTTATTTGTTTTCCCCGAATACACTGGGAGTTGAGGTGGGGACCGGGGAACCTCTCATAGCTGTTCATACTGGTTCAAAGACAAACTCTAAAGGATTTCAACTGTGAAAATTAGGAAATGCCATGTACCACACAAAAGTGATTTCATGTTCGAGGCTATTCTTGGCTTTCACTTTTACTGCGGACTGTGTGGCCATAGGCAGTGAGCTCATCTGCAGTAAAAGAAGGAAGAACATCTCCTCCATATACTTCATATATATATGTTGATTCAGCAGCAAGCCAAATGGTATTTTTCTGACAAGATGCACACATGTCCAGTATAGTCACACTAAGCTCTTCTTGCTGTCACTGAACATCAGGTCAGGAGAATAAGTTGTGTCTGACACAATTTATTTTTTATTTATCTTAAAGTAAATGCCTAAAACACATTAGATTAATCATGCCTTACCACCAAATTTACTATAAAATGAGTTTACAGTGTCATCATCTCCATGTAAACGTGTAAAGCTCAGAAAAATCCTTCTTGGCAGCAAATATTGAGACATCTTTTGATGCCGTAGCTTTTCACCCTCAGTAAATAATTATTTTTGTGAGGAACTTGGGCTCTTTTTCCCCTTCAATTTGCTTTTAAGTAAAGCTGGGTGCAGGTCACTTCTATTAATCAAGAGTGCATGCAAAGTTCTGCCACTTATGTTCTTTCCTGGAAAGGTAAGATATATGGAAAAGTTTATTACTATTTCTTATTGGAAGATACTTGATTAGCTGTCATTTAGCTTTCCTTTTCCATCAGCTTAACAAGGGAGGCTTTGAAAAGTGTTGCTGTTCTACATCCCGGTAAGCTGGATAGGACAAGGTTCCTTTGAGTGCTCTCCAGTCACTGCAAGTGGGGATTTTGCGAGCCCTCACAGCTCATACAAATGATGTACTGCTCTCTGATCTGGGTATCAAAAGTAGCCATCAGTCATGTAGCAGCCAAAATCTGAACTGGATAGTACAGAAGAGGGAAAGGAGAAATGCAGCCATCCATAACACTTCCCAGTAGTAATTCTGATGGTAATGTACTTTAAAGTTGACATGTCTTTGTCTTCACCTTCACAGGGTGTGCAAGTGTGAGTCGCAAAAGCTCTGTGTTGCAGATATCCATGTGTATCTCCTGGATTTAAGCCATTGGTAATCTTATGCAAATTAGACACTATGTTACTGCTGATTTTACCCTCATTTAAAATAATATTTCATAGCAGAGAAGTTTTGTTGTTGGTGGTGGTGGTTTTTTTAAGTCAGAAAGGATATTTAAAGAATTTAGTACTGAAGTGAGAACTTGATAGACTTGTGAAACCTATAAAATTAGGACTCATATTTCTTTAAAATTAGGATCTTTCCCTACTTCCCAAGAGAACTCTAAAAATGATCAGTCAATAGTGTAAGGTGATGAGAAACTTCATTGGAACCCAGTGAAAGTGTGGAATTATCCCTTAATTTTAGAGTATTGTTCATAAAATCAAGATCATGCCTGTTAAGTCGCCTCTCTTATTGCTGCTTTTATGAGAGTTTAATTTTGGCAAGCATTCCTTACCTGAGGGATAGCTTTTTACAACATGATTGTCCCTCTCTTATTATTAAGACCACAATTTACTTTCAGCCAAGATGATTATTGAAAAAGGTTTGTTTAATTTCCTGCCTCCAAGCTGTCCACATGGATTAAAAAAAAAAAAAAATAAAATCCCATTGCACTTAATTTGACACAAATCAATATGATTGGCAGGCTTTTCTGCAAAAGTGTCTAGTGTTAAATACATATGCTGCCTGAATTTCCTCTAAGAGCCTGTGGTTTAAGCTTGTCTCAGTCAGGGTAGGCACATTATTTCCCAGGGAATATGGATTATAGTTTTGGCACTAGACCCAGTTTTCTGGATTTTGTCTTGTAGATCTTCAAAAGTAGCACCATTCATACAGAGACACAGTCGAATAGGGCAGCTGTGAATGATCAATGTGTTTGTAAGGTCAGAGCAACAATTTCCTAATGGAGCATCCAGGAGAAAGGAAGTACTGGAGGATGGAATATGCAAAAGCCTATTGACTGATACTTAGTAGGTGCATAGGGGAATGGGTACAGACAGAGGTTTGAAGATGGAGTTGCAGGGCTTGCATTATTCAGCACAGAAAAATAGCTGACACTACCCAAGTTATAAAAGAAGGTGAAGATGTAGGAGAATAATTACCTTTACTGGAAAACTGCAAAGCCTAAGAAGTAAAACAGGAGCGGAGACAGACGAAAAGCAGGTGAAGGTGTTGAGGGAAGGAAAAAATGCAATGCTAAGGTTAGAAAGCCTCAGATATTTCTTGAGGTATTCAGCAGTCAGGTGTGATGGACTGGACTGTTAATGGTTAATGACTCAAAACTATCCTGTAGGTGCCAGGGTGTTTTGCTGAGGCCAGGTTTTCTTCCCTCCAGTGGGAGGGGCTGAGCTTTTGGGGTGTGGAGGTGATTTGCACAAGACACGGGGGAAGCTACAAACAGGCTTTGAGGCTGATAAGAGGCAAATCCTGCAGGGTGGAATGGTGCCTTTTTTCATGGTAATTGTCCTCACTTACACAAGCTCAGCTGTAAAACCTCTGTCAGTTAACCCAGGGACCATCTGATGGGGCATAACTGGCTCAGCTATGCTGACATGAGAGGGAGCTGTTGCATCTTAGAAGAGATCATGACCCATCAAAGACACCCAAAGCCCCCCAGACTCATTGCTGTGGCCTTCCACAAGAGGACTGCATGTGATCCAAGTGTAGCAACAGATCCAGTCGTGCAAAGGCAGTATGAAACTCCCAGCCCACCCAGCCTGAGCGTATATTAATCCATTGAACTCTATGTTTCACGGCACCCCCACCACTGAGAAGACCAGATGAAGAGCATGCAGCTGGATGGGATGCAGATGGAATCCATTGAGTGGTGATAGTTTTCTACTAATCTGTCTCTCTGTCACTCTCTTTCTCTCTCTCTCCCTTTTTAAAATTCTTTTTCTGCCTCACTCTCTCTGCCTCACATTTACGGTTGACTTTGGCATATGGTCTCTTTTGCACATTAATTTGCTCAGAGACACCTCTCTAATAATTTTAATAATCAGATCTTAATATTAGGCAAAAATAAAAGAAGGATGTCTAGCTTAATAAGTATACCAAAAAAAGAGTCAAATGAGAGTATGATACCACTGATTTAATACGAATAATTTTGATTAGTAATGTAGTTCCAAGCTATTGCATCAAGATTTGCCTCATTTGGAAAAATCTATTAAAATACAATCATGCAATTTAACCATATCCTGGACCCTCACCCAATATGCCTTGCTACTCATATAGAGAACGTTAAAGCCCTTCAGTCCCTGTGTGCTACTGGAAACACACAGAGGACAGTTTAATTTGGATTCCTACAAAGGAAAAGTAAGGCCAGGAGTGACAAGGGACTTTGCACAAAGCTTCAAGCCTGCAGTAGTCTATGAACATATTTAAAGAACTAATGACATTGGATGCACTCCAGTGCTTTTCAAAGGAAAATCAAATTGCTCTTTAGAAGAATCTTTATGAACCGAGGAGGATTTACTGGTAGAGAGAGTATGATCACAATCAAATGTAGGGAAATTCTTTTGTTTCTCTCTCTCCCCATGCTTTGTTGAGATGTTACTGTCAAGTTGAAAATGGAAATAGCCCTGTTCTGCGCTGAACTTCTCTTTGTCTTCTCCAGGCAGAGAATATGTTAAGATGCTTTGGGGGAATCAGGTTCTCTTTTTATGTATATCTGGAATATTGCTTTTTATGCAGAAGTAATGACCTCATCTTCCCTCTTGCAGTACCAGTTTAGCACCAGGCTACAGATCCCCATCCTCCCTAAGCACAGCTTCCTAGGGGCATTTTGCCTTCACAAGGCCATTCCAGTTCCTGGGCTATATTGCAGTACACCAGAAAGCTCCATTACCAAGCTGCCAGGAAGTACACTACAGAGTAAAATCTGATTCAAAATAACTGTGTCTCTACATCCTTCAACAGTGTTCCAGGTGTTTTTCTTCCTGATTTAATTATAGAATAAAATATTCCTGCAGGAAATAGCCTGTGCTGATCTATACAGTCACACAAATGTCCTATTGGCAGAAGCAGCAGCTACAGCTGTTATGACAAAATTCTTGATGTGGAAAAATTTTTCAAAGAAATAAGATGATTTAAATGTATTACTCTCTGCCATTCATGTATGCCATTAAATGTCTAAGAAGACATTAGATTGCAACTCATTCTGTAGCATTTCTTGATCAAATCATTGGTTTCAAACAAGGTTTTGTTCCCGGGACTCAAAAATTCTGTGTTGCTTCATAGGCATGTAGCTAAAATTATTTGTAATGAATGCAAAAAGGCAGTTATGAATGGAAAAAGGCTTTTCTCCATGGCAGTTTTAGACAATACCAAAATTGGTTGCTTTTCTAAATTATCTTTTCCTTTCCCTTTTTCTTTTTCTTTTCCTTTTCCTTTTTTTCCTTTTCTTTTCCTTTTCCTTCTTTCCTTTTCCTTTTCCTTTTCCTTTTCCTTTTCCTTTTCCTTTTCCTTTTCCTTTTCCTTTTCCTTTTCCTTTTCCTTTTCCTTTTCCTTTT